>JAECUM010051633.1:0-11269 GCA_016617855.1 Megalonaias nervosa | reverse complement strand
TCCCCTTTGGAAGACGATATCATTGACTTTATGAGAAGAAATGCCCAGACGACACGATTCAATAATGTGAAATTACAAGGCACAGATTCCATGGTGTGTGGACAATATTGTGTGTATTTTCTTCATCAACGCCGTCTTGGATATCCTTTAGAACATTTAGTGACCTATTTTGATCGTCACTCTTCTAGAAACGATGAGAAAGTAGATCGATGGTTTTGTGACCATTATGGCTATATTTTGTCTTTAGCTAGGAAACGTAGTGTACATCAATGACCTCATGACTTCCATCAGTGGAAATCTCACATGATTTCACAACGTTGTCAACCTTGTCAAAAATAATTTGTTTGATGTTATTGTAACTTGTTAGTGGTTAGTTGTTGGTTGAATAAAAAATGTTGTGTTCTCAAAAGCATGTGTCTTTTGTTTGTTTTCAAAACATTTTATCATTACAAATGCTCATTGACTTCTCTCTTTCCGTCACCATGACATGAGCTATCATAGCGTTCCGACACTAAAACCGAGTAGGGTTTTATGCATTCACGGTCGTTTGTGTGGATAGTATATAAGTGTATGTTTAATGTATTCTCATTTGGTGAGGATAGTAAATAGGTGTGTGTTTTATGCATTCGCGTCCGTTGGTGTGGATAGTAAATAGGTGTGTGTGTGTGTGTGTGTGTGTGTGTGTGTGTGTGTGTGTGTGTGTGTGTGTGTGTGTTATGCATTCGCGTTCGTTGGTGTGGATGGTAAATAGGTGTGTTTTATGCTTTCTCATTGGTTGGTGTGGATAGTAAATAGGTGTGTGTTTTATGCATTCTCATTCGTTGGTGTGTATAGTATATGTGTATGTATTTTGCGTTCTCGTCCGTTTCTTTGGATGGTAAGTATGGTGTGGTTATGCGTTCGCATCCGTTTGTGTGGATAGTAAATATTGCATGTTTTTTCTTCTCTTCCCGTTTGTGTGGATAGTTGATATGGGTGTGTTTTTTCTTCTCTTCCCGTTTGTGTGGATAGTAGATATGGGTGTGGTTTTTCTTCTCTTCCCGTTTGCGTGGATAGTAGATATGGGTGTGGTTTTTCTTCTCTTCCCGTTTGTGAGGATAGTATATATGGTATGTTTATGCGTTCGCGTCCGTTTGTGTGATAGTAAGTATGGTGTGTTTATGCGTTCTCGAAAAGATATTTATTCTTTCTTGCCTAAAAATTGTTTTTATTCGATTGCATAATTCACATTTAACTCCCCAAAACATTATTCTCTTACCTAAAAAATTTTGTCAGTCGATTTTATAATTTGTGTATGATAGATTCATGTTCATTAATCTATTGAAAAAAAGAGAATATATAAAACATACTATACTATATTATTCACTGACACGAACGCGAATGATTCAAACTTTGTATAGAAATGACACAGGTGGCATGACGCCGCTGTACTTGCTATACACAAACAGGAACGCGAATGATTCATGTTTGTATATAGAAATGACACAGGTGGCATGTCATCACGGTACTTGCTACATTGTTGCAAGTGTCGTCACGGTACTTGCTATGCACAAACACGAACTCGAATGATTCGTTTTTATTTATAGAAATGACACAGGTGGCATGACGTCACGGTACTTGCTACATTGTTGCAAGTATCTTGGAGGTAGGGAATTAAATTAATGTAGAACACGAATGGTTCGTGACCCTATGTATTTAAGTAATTTGGTATAAGCCATCAGCCTATGAAACAGTGGCTGCTATTTTACAGTTGATGTTTTTTAGTACTGTTGATTGGCTGATGGCTTGTGTATAGAGAGTTATAATATCCACAAACTCGAACGCGAATGATTCGTGTTTGTATATAGAAATGACACAGATGGCATGACGTCACGGTACTTGCTAGGAGTTAAGGAATTAAATTGATGCAGAAGACGAATGGTTCGTGATTCTATGTATTTAAGTAATTTGGCATAAGCCATCAGCCTACGAAACGGTGGCTGATTTTTTATAGTTGCTGTTTTCAGTACTGTTGATTGAGTGATGGCTTGTGTATAGAGAGCTATAATATCCACAAAAACGAACGCGAATGATTCGTGTTTGTATATATAAATTACATAGGTGGCATGACGTCACGGTCCTTGCTACCTTGTTGCAAGTGTCTTCACAGTACTTGCTATACACAAACACGAACGCGAATGATTCGTGTTTGAATATAGAAATGACCCAGGTATCATGACGTCACGGTCCTTGCTACATTGTTGCAACTGTCCAGTACCGTGACGTCACCCTACCTGTTCCATTCCTCTTGTCGTTATACAAAATTCCCATTGAGGCTATACTATCCCAGGGTGTGCTAGTCGCTATACAAAATTCCCATTGACGCTATACGGTCCCAGGGTGTGCTAGTGGCTATACAAAATTCCCATTGAGGCTATACAGTCCCAAGGTGCGCTAGTCGCTATACAAAATTCCCATTGACGCTATAGTCCCAGGGTGTGCTAGTCGCTATATATATACAGATCCAGGGTGATTGTTTTGTCCGTATAAATCTTGTCCGTAAACGTGCCCAGGGGGGTCTGTAATGTATTTTCCTATTGTCCGTAAACGTGCCCAGGGTTATTTATTGTCCGTATAAATCGTGTCCGTAAACGTGCCCGGAGGGGGGTCTGTAATGCTAATTCCCATTGTCCGTAAACAGCCCCACATTACTACTAACAATCCGGTGTTGACCAAAGACTTCCTACCATGACCCATGCACCAAGAATAAATACAACAAAATGGGACGAGATCAGGAAGACATGATCGAGAAGCTCTACCCACTACAACATACCTTGGAGAGACAACTAAATCAAGGGGCAGTCCAGGAGGCTCTACCTGCTGCCCCATAAAACCCACACCCCCATAAAAGCAAACCAATAGCGTCACGGACAAGCAAAGGTAAAGCGGACAAGCGAAAATAAAATCAAAGCAAGGAGCAGTCCAGGAAAAACTACCTGCTGCTCCATAAATCCATAACCCCGGAAAAAACATGCAAAACAATCCCAGACAAACGATACCAAAATCAAGGCAAGGAGCAGTCCAGGAAGCTCTACCTGCTGCTCCGCAAACCCCATTCCCCACAAAAGCAAACCAAAAGCGTTCCGGACAAACGAAATCCTGGCCAGATTGAGGTACAATTACTCCTCGAAAGAAGGAGCTATTGTAGTCCAAACTCGAAATGGCCAAACTATGAAGTAATATGGGCAGCTCTACCCATAACTTCAAAATCAAAGGAAAAAGCAGTCCAGGAAGCTCTACCTGCTGCTACAATCAACCCTCTCCTCACACTTATCCACAAGAGAAGCGAAATCGGGCATAAAACGGGTGCTAGGAAAAACATACTAGCTGACACCCGGGTAGAATCTTGATAACAGCAAGCCGATGCTAAAAAACAGATTTCCCACCAAGAACCCGCTCACAAGGCAAAAAAACCAAAGGTCTTTCTTTTGGCACATACAGACCAAGACCAACCCAAACATGATCTTTTGCCTACCTCGTTCAAAACTTAAACCGATCCAAGGAATGAACACAATTCAGTTCAAAGGGATGGCTAACGTCTCACACAATTTTGGACATCTCTTTCAAAAAACGCAAAAGTACACCCAGTACACAAAATTCCAACTTACCAAAGCATTCAAAAATCACAACCACAAACACAAGAGCTATTACACAGGTGACTTACATAACATTGGTATAGGGCTGTCCACTAGACAAACTGGACTAGATTTGACATAAAAACCGACCTTGGCGCTGGGTCGGTGCGCGTGCTTGCGGGTTTCGTGGGTGCACCAGGTGTTGTCGCCTGGGCCTTGTTGTGGTGTTTTGCGCTGCTGCTTTCTGGAGTCCTTTCCGCCTTTCCTCGTTGCCGGAGACTGTGAAGGCACCACGCTCACATCTCCAAAGGACTGAATGGCCCAGCCTGGCGCCATGAGCCCAGCCCGGGGCCAAGGGCCCAGCCCGGGGCTATAACCAGTCGCGAAAGCACATAGTGCATATGCGACTATAATCCTTCAGTCAGTCAGTCAGTCTGGCCACAATCCTTCAGTCAGTCAGTCAGTCTGGGTTTGTCTCCAGTCTGAGATCATTCGCTTCACATTCATTCACGTCACAGACGCCACAGAGGTCGGACGTGAGCCACGCTGCCGCCAGGAAATTGCACTAATCTACAAGTTTGGACTTCAAGGGAGAGGCGAAATACGACAAAACGACAAAACAGACGAAAAGAGGAAACAAACAAGACTCGGGAGGACATTTTTCAGCCGAAATCGAGATTTCCAGCCGTAATTAAGATCCAACACCACAAGCGCACAGCTGCAACAGCAGGGAGTCTCCCCCCAAAACAAAGGAACAAAGGAAAACTGACCGCTGACTGTAGACAGTTAATTCACCTAAATGGACTAGGATTGAAACTAACCAGTCCAACAACCAATCGAATTCGACCTTAGAAATGTAACATCTCCCGCCCTGATAAACCTGAACAATTGAAACATTTCAATCCCTTTTATTTCAATCCTCCAAATTTGCAGTACTAGTCGAGATATCAAAATAAAGGATTGAAACTAACCAGACCAACAACCAACCAAATTTAACGACACTCTATTACATATGTATAACATATAAACGGTAATTATAATTAAGAACGTAAACAATATATAACTCAAACATAACAGTCGCACATAAAAAGAACTTAACCGTGTGCAGAGAAGACACTAGAAAATGATTGAAAATGCCTCGTTCAACAACCAATCAAATTCAACCTTACAAAAGCATTATCCACCGCCTTGAACAAACCGAACATTGAAACATTTCAATCCCTCTTATTTCAATCCCACAAATTAAGAAACTATCCGCAGTATCAAACAAAAAGGATTGAAATTAACAAAACCAGCAAGCCAATCAAATTTGACCTTACAAATGTAATGTCCCCCGACCCACTCAAACCAGAAACTGAATTATTCAACATAACTAACTAATTGTACATAAGAACTCAATACAAGAAACAGTAGAACAATAGCTTGACGGACAAAACAAAATGAAAAGACTGCAAAAAAGAAAGGATCAAAGAGAAGGAAGAAAAAGGAGGAATACACATAACAGAAGAAATGAAGGAAAGAAGATAGACTTCTATTTTATGTATTTGTATTTGTATTTTTATTTATTCTATTTTTCGGACAAGCATAACGGCCGGGACCATGAAACAGGTGCTAGGGAAAATAGACTAGCAAATGCCTGGGTGGGATCCTGATATCGGCAAGCCAGTGCTGAGTAAAGATTTCCCACTATGGACCTGGCAGGGAGGGGGGCCTTGCCCCTCCCCCCTTCTTTTTTTTTCGGACAAGCAGTGCGGCAATATCAAAGCAAGGAGCAGTCCAGGAAGCTCTACCTACTGCTCCACAAACCCCCTTCCCCACAAAAGGAAACCAAAAGCGTTCCGGACAAGCGATAACCAGATCGAGGTATAATTCCTCTTCGTAAGAAGGAACTATTGTAGTCACCACTCGAAATGGTCATGCTTTTGAAGTAATACCCGCAGCATCACAAATCAAAGGAAAAAGCAGTCCAGGAAGCTCTACCTGCTGCTACAAACACTCTCCTCACAATTGCCCACAAGACAAGCGAAGATGGGCATAAAACGGGTGCTAGGGAAAACATACCCGGGTGGGATCCTGATATCGGCAAGCCAGTGCTGATTTAAGATCTCCCACTAAGAACCCGGTATAGAGGCGAAATAGTGGGAGTTGTGGAGTGAACCCCCCCCCCCCGTTTTTTCCTTTTTTTTAAAAAAAAAAACCATGAGAGTCTTCATTTTGGCGTTTGAAGACCGAAAAGATAACATTATTGACCCTTTGGCTCCACCGTCAAAATTAACAACCCTCAAAACCTCTGCGCGACACACATTTATGGGATGGTTAACATCCTGAAGATTGGAAACATTTTATAAAAACAAACAAGTACGCTGAGTACACGAAATTCCAACTGTCAAATCATTCAAAATTCACAACTCCAAACACTAGAACAATTGCTCAAGTGGCTTACACACCACCTGTATAGGGCTGTCCATTAGAAAAAACTGGACTTAATTTGATCAGACTGTCCGGTCTTGACCAGGACTAGTGCTCGGACGTATCGTATAGGAAAGCCTGCCACCATACGGGGACGCAATCTTAGACAGTAAAGAAAGATTGCCATCACTCCCCATCAACAAAAACAGCCCTTTTCAGGGCTACCCCAATACTCTTGAAAAGACATACTAATTCAATTGCCAAACAAATCGTGTGTTTGTATGTTTAAACAAAATAGAAGTGTGTCTATAAGCACTTCGTTTCTTTTGTCAGTAAAAAAAAAATTCACCCTTTGTTTATCTGTCTTGTCGAATCGTGCATGTCTGTGTTTGTAAGTAAAAAACGTCAACGTGAGTGTTTCTTTTAGGTCCGCGCGTTCGATGTTTTTTTTATTATGGTAAGTTTTGGTGAAAGGGGCTGTCTGCCTTCACGTCCGTGCACCACGGATATAAAGCAAAGCGCTCGTGAGTCTGGCTACCCGCGTTGACGCATCAACTGCAACTAAATGAGCAGACTAACGAAACTACTAGAACTCCAGATGCACCTGGAATATGCCAGGCGTTTGCTAGATGAGCTGGTTATGGAAGCTTTAGCCGAAGAAGCCAGGCTTGAAGAGGAGGAGAAGAAAAGAAAGAAGAGGAGAAGAGAGGGATCCTACCTCACCTCATAATGAGACCTGTGTATGAGGTGAAAGCTGAGTTGGGGACACCTCCACAGGCACTACCACCACAACTACAGCCACAGCCACAACCACAACCACCAGTACCAAGAGTCGCTGTCCCTCAGATGGAAAACTGGGAGGAAGACTTGAAGGACTTGGAGAGAAAACTGCAAGGATGGGAGCCGCAGCGTCAGCAACATCATTCCCGGCTACAAAATAGAAGAAGACAGAGGGTAGTCTTCAGAGTCGCAGAAACTGAAGATTGGGGACCTGAAGCCAGTCAACCTCCCTCTGCGCTCTCAAGAAAAAACATCAATTGGGAGCAGGACTGGAGCCGTTGTTGTGTGTGTGGTGCCCGGCCTGGGAGATGTCATCATTAGTCAGGTGTATTTGGAGTTCTAAAAACAGCCCTTCTCAGGGCAAACCAGATCTCTAGAAAAGAGACACTATTCAAGTTGCCAATTTGTGTGACTGTAGAGTAGTGTGACTATAAACACTCACTCTTTTACTGTTGTGTGTGTGTGTGTATGTGTGTGTGTGTGTGTTATGCGTTCGCGTACGTTTGTGTGGATAGTAGAGTGTGGTGTGTTTTATGCGTTCGAGTACGTTTGTGTGGATAGTAGATATGGTGTGTTTGTGTGCTTTCGCGTACGTTTGTGTGGATAATAGATATTGTGTGTTTTAAGCGTTCGCGTCCGTTTCTGTTCTATGCGTTCGCGTCCGTTTCTGTGGATAGTATATAATGTGTGTTTTATGCGTTCGCGTACGTTTGCATGGATAGTAGAGTGTGGTGTGTGTTATGCGTTCGCTTACGTTTGTGTGGATAGTAGATATGGTGTGTTTTATGCGTTCCCTTACGTTTGTGTGGATAGTAGATATGCTGTGTTTTATGCGTTCCCGTCCGTTTGTGTGGATAGTATATAATATGTGAAGTGAGTGCAAGGGATGTTTTCGTTCACGTCCGTGCTTGACGTATATAACGCGGAACGCTGGTCAGTCTGGCTACCCACGTTGACTAGTCAGCACCTATCAAGATGGATGTATTTAACCAATTAAGAAACAGTTGGTACTGGATGATGGATGGATCATACGTACTGGATAGGCTTGAAAAGGAATGAAGGTTCCCAGGCAGCCAAGACTTGATGACCAGAGTGAAAGTAGCCAGTTATGAATTACAAGGGATGACAGTGGAGGAAGCTGAGAAGTTGAGAGGCTTCATCCAACTTAAATATGTAAGAGTGGGAACCTTGAAACAGGTTATTTATATTGTTATAGAAGTCAGATGATTTTTGGAAGACATATTCCATTTAACCGAGTGGCCTTCTGTCAAAAAAGGCTTAGACGGTTTAAAGAAAGGGGAAGACATCATGAAAAAGGTAATGGGAGAAGAGGTGAAGGAAATAAAAGAGATATGGACAAAAGAGACAAAGGAGAAGGAAAACCAAACAAAGAAAGAGGACTTTGACAGACTGAATAAAAACTGGATGAAAATACACCAAAACTTTAGAGCGATGGGACATCCAGACTGGATAGCAGAAGAAGAAAATAAGAAGAAGAAGAAGAAGAAAGGAATAATTGGAAAATTAAGAAGCTGGTGGAAGAACTGGAGAAAATAGAAAAACCCAAAGGCCCTTTTCAGGGCCACTTTCACATGCCTCGAAAAAATTTATTCGTTCTTGCCTAAAAAAAAAAAAATTATTCGATTGTATAATTTATGTTTAACTCCCCAAAACATTATTCTCTTACCAAAATTTCTTTTAGTCGGTTGCATAATTTGGGTAGGATAGATTGATGTTCATCAATCTATGGAAAAGAACGCGAATGCATAAAACATACTATACTATCCACTGACACGGACGCGAATGCATAAAACTTTGCATAGAAATGAAACAGGTGACACGAACGCGAATGCATAAAACATACTATACTATCCCCTGACACGAACGCGAATGCATAAAACTTTGTATAGAAATGAAACAGGTGACACGAACGCGAATGCATAAAACATACTATACTATCCCCTGACACGAACACGAATGCATAAAACTTTGTATAGAAATCAAACAGGTGGCATGACGTCACGGTACTTGCTGCATTGTTGCAAGTGTCCAGTACCATGACGTCATCCTAACTGTTCAAATTCCCATTGTCCGTATATCGTCCCAACCTTTTGTCCGTATAAATCTTGTCCGTCTACAGTCCCACCCATGTTAAATTTCGCCATGTTAAATTCCCCTTGTCCGTATAGTACAAAGTAGGGTCTCGTAATGTATTTTCCCATTGTCCGTATAGTACAAAGTAGGGTCTCGTAATGTATTTTCCCATTGTCCGTATAGTATCTCCCTTCACTACTCACGTCCCTGTTTATTTCTCCTTGGTAACAGAAAATATTTATTCTGCATATTAGAATTATCAACACTGTAGTGATTTACATTATGATTTATTTTCTAGCCATTTGAGACATATTCCATTCTGTGCTTGTGGTGACGATATATAAAATGCACGTCATTACCAATTTATTTGCGAATACTGTACTGAAAAGCGTTGGAAAGTGGTTGACAATCTGATTCATCTGTATACTAGCAACTACACATATTGTATAATGTTGATCATCTGGACACCAGCAGATACACATATTTGTAATGTTGATCATCTGTACACCAGCGATTTCACATATTATTTAATGTGGCTCATCTGTATACCAGCAGATACACATATTGTGTAATGTTCATCATCGGATTTACCTGTGAGTGTTAATCTCTACTTATTTGACTTAATCAAAATATATTAAAGACAAAAAACGCTTGATATATTCAAGGAGGATTATATATGTGATTTGTCTAGAAAGTTAATTACGTTCATATTCATGAACAAAGATAAGACGTTATTCATTTCTAGACACAGCTTTTGTTGTGTTATTTATTTTGTTCCTATTCTTGTCTAATATCTATAACGATCATTAATTTATAAATATAAATTTCCATTTATTTCATAAAGTTCTCTCTCTCGCACACACATATACATTTTTAGCTTACCGTTTTCCCAAATGAATTGTGTACACTCACATATAATTTTTTGAAATCATAGTCATTTTGCGCCGCTATCCATGTAAATTTTGAATTTATTGTGAGACGATAAAGCCTGGTGGAATTGGATCTAGAGAAGGCACACGGCAAGGGAAAGTGACGATGTGTTTATTTGCGATGTAAGATAATTAATATAAAATGTTTAACCATCTAGCTTACAACTTGATTTCAATCGTTCATTAAATTATATCAAGTCCCTTTTCATATTTCCTCTGGGACGTATACCATTTTTAAGAAATTTCAAAGAAATATTATTTTTTACACAATTCATGAACATGAATGATATAAGGATGATATAAATCATCAGCAGGTGGGAGTAAATATATTATTAGTTCCCAAACAGACGTGAGAAATGCACATTTTAGTTCTCAACAAGCATGATTCGATTTATAAACTATCCACAGATATGTAAACACATGTATAGTGTATCAAAAAGTATAGGTTGATAGCAATGGTGGTATCCTCTTTTCAGGTACGCAAATACATAAAACTGAATACTTTTGTAACGAGCCTACAACAGCAACTTTCGGACAAAAAGAAAAACGCCATGACGTTAACTTTGGATCATTTAATATGAATATATCCCAAACATGTTTTATTCAGGGAAGTAACGAAATAGAAAAACATACATAGTTTCGCAGGAAATATCTAATAGCAAACAGGAATTAACCTGTTAGATATTATGGTATTGGACCCAGACATAGGTCTACTCTCCAAGGGCCTAAACCTATGTCCCTGACACAAAAACATACAATCTACTACAATAGAAAGAAGATCTTGCGATTTTTGCACGGAGAATGAGACTCAATGAAACGTTTAGCGACGATGTGAGAGAACCCGATGTCAGTAACGATGAACTTCACAGATTCCCCCCAAAGCTATGTTCAACCACAAATAAAATTGTAGTTAATATTTGTTGTGTGGATGTAAATTGTTTCTTGCCCCGAGTTTCTTTAGCAAGAAACGATTGTGAACTGCTCTGCAATTGCGCCGTTGCAAGAACTTAACATCAGACCCCATTTGTCAGCATTTATGGCAATAAAACTGAATTTCCTCAGTGTGGTCAGAGGAAACGCTTCCAAGATTCTGTCAAGATATCCTTCAAACACTTCAACACTGGTCCTGAGATTTGGAAAGATAGCACACCAGATCGCTTTATATGGCGCAGTCTTATCCTTACTGGAGCGACAGGTTTTGTTGTCCAGAAGGGCGTGCAGGATAAATCTCGGAAGTACGTCACGTTCGTAATAGATAAGCAAACCTAAGAAGCATACCTGTCATTTGTTCCACAGACAGTTCAATGCACAAATTGGCCTCATCAGCCACGCACGAACCCACATAAACTAAACCATTTAGCAACGTCAAGGTCATCCTTGTACTCGAAGGACTAAACCAAGAACATCGCAGATTATTATTATTATTATTATTATTATATATAT
>JAECUM010051632.1:0-15724 GCA_016617855.1 Megalonaias nervosa | reverse complement strand
TACTTCTTTTATCATTTCAAATTTCCAACCTGATCCTGATGGGATAAATTCCTCCAATTTTTTTTATTTATTTCCTGATGTATTTCATCAGCAGCCGAAGAAATGTTTGTTCCAGATAATATTTTTAGTGATTTAGCTGTTAGATACGGTTCGGAAATTTCGCTGTCGAAATTTGTATTTTCAAAAATTAAGTCAATTATATCTTTTTCGATTGCATGTTACTTTGATAAAATTACATAATACTGTACTATTAGCTTGATACTTTTATGAGCTGCAAGTTCTTGCGCTACAACCGGTTGTAAAAGATGATATAAATTTGTGGAGTTAAAATTTGATTAAACATTTTGATTATCAAATTTGTAACTGTTATCATAGCCAGAAAATGCAGTGGCAATTTTTTGCTTTGATAAGGCTCTTCTTGTCGCTTTCTCGCAATTTTAACATTATATATAGTATATTTTATGTTTAATTGATTTTTTATGTATTTTTCAATTAGAGATATTAAAAATGCTATATAATATAACGACTGAAATTCTAAGATATATTAGATTGACAGCAGATGAACAGGAAGAATATCACGTACACCCAATTTATAATTATTATGCTGGAAGTGCACGTGGTTCGGTTATTTGTGTTAGATACAGACAACCTTTTGGAATAGCAAGCCAGCTGGTTATAAAATCAGTAAAAGAGGTGATGATACAGATAGGACCGAAATGTTTAAAAAAGATTTTATTTATACTTTGTTCTGCGATGATATTCCAGCTGGATGGCGAGTTTATAGAGTAATCAGCACAATTACTGATGATAATATTGAAACATTATCATTGCAAGATGAGTTTTATGTTTGATTTATATTAAGCCAATGATAGCGGTATGATACTACACCAAAAACGAAAAACTGTTATTGGAAATTTAAGAAAAGATGGTTATCTTGGTGTGGTGGTTCGTTGAACTAAAACTGATCAAGTTCATTATAAACCACATAGGTTTATTTATGAAACTTTTAACGGACGAATACCTGATAGTTTTGTTATAGGCCATCTTAACAAAACTAAATTCGATAATCGTTTAGAAAATTTAGATTTAGTTACACCAAAAGTAAACACCAAAAGAGGAGCCGGTTCTGATGGTTCCAGTTTTTAAAATTCCAAAAGGCCAATTATCTCAATGAATCTAGACACTGGACAAAAAATGAAATTTAATTCAATAAAAGCTGCCGCAAAAATCTTAGAATTCATGCAGCTAGAATACAACGTGTAGCTGATAATGTATGAAAATCAACAACTTCAACATCAACATTTGACAGATTTATTTTTAAATATGAGGATGAATTATGTTTCTTAATTCTGTCCTTGTAAGACAGCTTTGGGCAAACATTAAAATATCATCTCGATCAAATTTTAGTGTTATTAATGCGTTATCACTAAGTTTATTTTTTCTGCTGTTGTTAGGATAATTTTATCAGAATCACCTTGCGTTACAGTATCGTCAACAGAAAAGCACTATTACCTGACAGACATTTTCTAACTGCCTCAGCTAGTTCTTTGTAATTTAATATATTCAATTTTTGATGATATTTTACATCAGGAGATTTTGTTTCTTTTGTCATTTTATTATTATAAATTAGATAAAAATATATTATAATATGGACTTAATGAAGAGACTTGCTGATATATATGCAAGTGATACAATCGCCAGCGATAAAGTCGCCAATGACAAAGTCGTCGAAAACAATTTCATCCCTAATGCAATCTCAGGCTATAACGAAGATGATATTTTATTTAATAACAACGACGATAAAAATTAAGTAGTTGACGTTGTTGACAAATTTTTTTTACAGCAGACCGACAACTGGACGATATAATGTTAAGTATCATATCGCTAAAAAAATAAAATTTACTTTTACTGTTGCCGAACAACAAATATTTTGGCAACTTATAAAACCTTTTCTTAACATAAAAATAACTGGCCGGCCAAAAAAAAAATGTAAAATATGACTTTATTTTTGCTAAAATATTGAATTTGATGCCAGTTAATAATGCAAGAGAATTACATTTAATTTCTTTGTGTCAGCCGGTCAGATGTAAATCTGTACTTGTGAAGTACAAACAAATTTATAATAACATTATTTTATAGCTGTCGACGAGATCGACCGAGTTGGTACCCAGCTGTTAAATATATCGCTATATCCGCGCCATTTAACTAAACATCTGTTGCCGCGTTTCCTAATAACTTTTCCAATAACGAATATATCTTGCTCTGTTTTCTTAAGTTCTTGTTCATAAAAACTACCAGTTATAGGTTCACCTAATAAATCTTTTAACGCATAAGTCACTGGTATTGTTATAATTACTTTATCAGCAACAAATACTTCTTCAACCCAGTTTCAAGTAAATCCCTTCTCGAACAAATTTTTCGTCAGAGAAATTCTAACTCGATCACCAACTTTAAATTTATGTCTGCGGTACAAGTTTTCGTTTGCTAATATCGGATATTTAATTGCATTGTTTGGCGACATTTTTATTGATCTGTGTTTCGTGTTGTTATATTCATCAACAATTTACTGTAAATTGTCAGTATATTTATTTGTATTTTAGCTGTCAAATATTTGTGGAATTTTTCGTTTAGCGTGCGATTAAATCGCTCGACGACAACACTTTTACCTTCATTTCCTGTAACATATTTTTTGATGTTATTTTGTTCCAAAAACTGCTCAAAAGTTTTACTAAAAAATTCTGCCCCATAATCAGTCCAGATTATGTTTTGTTTTCTTTCTGTACTTGTTATCACCTGCGTTCGCGCATCAGTTATCGACGTTCATGTTTTATCTGAAACCGGTACACTAAACGCATATTGGATAAAAACATCTATGACATTAAAAGATATTTCTTTGGAGTGCCGTCAGCGCCAATGTTAAACTGAGCAAGATTTTACACATCAACTAAATCTGTCGCCCAGATATCATCAACGGCATTTGCAACAACTTTACGTCGCGGAAACGTTTTTTTTTTTAGGTTTGTGTAGCTCTGATGCAAGATCATCGTACAATTCTTTTTTACCGAGTCCTATTTTATATTTTGCTCCAATAAAACCCTGCACCAACTGTCGGTCAACACGCTGTCGCATATTCACGGGTTTCATATCACGAAGTTCGTCTAGCATTACTTTATCGTAGCCGTGCTTATTTTGTTCGTTATCACGATAGCATATATCATGGCGCATTGCTATTTTATCAGCTTGATTGTAAGGCTCTTGTCCTGGTAATGGATTATCGTTTTGATCCAACTGTCTGTCCAGCGAATTGTATGGTCCAGTATATGTATAGCCAATTAATGTCCAACCGCCGTTTGCTTTTGGCAATTTGCAAAATAATTTGCATATGTCTATACATGTTCCAATTATTTATCTGTTGTTGCACTGTTTACAGTATGTAAACATTTTTTTTTGTTGCTCCAGACAGAGATCTCTATCACAATCGCACTCGCATGTCATTATATATTTTATAGCTGAGAAATTTTTCAGAATTTTTCAGATTTATAATAATACTTTTTTTTCAGATTTCTTATAAATATTTTTCAGATTTCTTATAAATATTTTTCAGATTTCTTTTAAGGGACATTTGTTTTATAAACATCGCGCAACAGTATCCCAAAGCCGAAGTTCCAACTGGTTGAATTTGATTAGACAAATAATTTATTATTTTATATTTTTTGTTGATATAATTTTTGATAAAATCGCTCGGAGGAAGTCCAAATGAGTCAAAATAATTATCGCCGTAGACTGCTACTCAGTTCGTGCCGGATCCTTCGCTGAATTTTGTATATTGATCACACACGAACCACCAGCAATCGTCTCGCGATCGAGTTCATCTTTAGAATAAACACCACGAAACCCGAAAACGGATTTTAGTTTATCAAGTATGTCAAAATTACTAGGCGCGGCAATATTAGTCCTCGGACGATTCCCTGTTGATTTGGCAATAGACTTCCAGCTACTCCCGCCAGCAGCTGTCCTATAAATCCGCCTTTATTTGTTCGCCGCTACCGCGTCTTTTTTTCTTTTGGTTGTCCTTTTTATTTTTGTTGTTGTCCTTTTTTTGTTTGGGCATTACATTTATCTTTAGACAATTTTATTTACGTCGTCGCCTGAGACAGCTTTTTCCGTTGCACCAGATACTGCGCCAGACGCTGCTGCTAATCTTAATGTACCAAGTACTGACACAATTTTAGGTATTAGTGTTTCTGCCAGTACAGATAATGCCGGCCCAAAGAAACCACCTTGTTATGACATCGCTGTTATTGGTACAGTACTCAAATTTAGCACAACACTTTTGCCACGATTATACTTATCTACTTGTTTTGTTTTGGTTTTTTTATTAGCATGAATTTCGTTAAAGTACCCAAAGCTCCTGCTTTGTCACCATATTTTAGTTTTAATGATACCGGCCGTTGTTTAGCAACATCTTGTTGAAGTTTTTTTAACTTGACCATCAGTCAAATATATTTCCTTTACAATATAGTTTGTCAATTTATAAGTATTACAGATTATACTCAAACTTGGACTGACATTTTACCTCCGACAGAGTCAAATGTAACAAATCTGTCGCTGATCACCAACGCATATACGTACAGCTGTGCTGCTGGAACTGCTGCAAGTGTTTGGGTAATTTCAATATCAGCTGTCGAGTCGACTGCTCTTTTACTATGTTTGCTAACATCAAAATAAAATATCAGATAAAGTGTACGAAATTCCTCCACTGATATTTGAGATCCATCTCCAACATCCTGATATTTTTGCACTGCGTCCATAAGCTACATGTATGGTCCATTATTATTTTTATTAGCGTCATCTGCAAAATTGCATTCTATCGTCGTTCTGGATACTGTTTAGAGTTGAGTCTGGCGTATATTCGTTTAACATCAGCGTTATCAAATATTGCATTATTTTGTTGTTGGTTACCACGTCGCACTTGCTGTTGAATTACAACAAACAATTGCCGCGGCAGTTGTTCATTTGACGTTGTTGTAACGCGCCATGTGTTGTTGGTGGTATTTGGAACAGCTGTTTGATATATTTTATGTTGCTGAAAATAAATTCTGTTTGTGTGTTTATCAAGTATACTGTTTAATGCTGCTGTTTTGTGATTGACAGCTTTATTCGGTGCATCCATAGTGCAAATTTGTTTATGATGAACTGCACATCAGCTCCGTGAGATCGAAGTAGGCAGTCGCCCTGTTCTGCCCGATCTAAAATTAGTGTATGTTTAACTCCACGAAATACTTTATTATAATCGCGGCAAAATCCAAATACTGTACTTAACGGCAGCGTCATTGTAATTTGACGTGATTCTGTCGCAAGTGCTTTTCTCTTAGAATAACCCTCATTGTAACGTACATTTCTTACTCTAATTGTCCCGTTAACTAAATTTAACATTCCAGTGCCGTCTGCAGCTGCACGTGGTGGTATTATACTAAGATTATTGCAAGCTGCTACAAGTGAAACACTTGTAGCGTCTGCGTTAGCGGCTGCAGCTGGTGCGGCTATACCAAAATTGACAGCATTAGCGATAAGAAAATCTCTCACAATTACAGCATCTGCAGCGGCATCAGCTCCATGTGCTAATGCTCCTTTTGAAATAAATTCTCCAGATACAGTTCCAGCTCCAGTGTCTTTAAACCACATCATATTAGTTGCAGTTGATCTTGAGTAATCATCGGAAAACAAAATAATATTTAAGATTGTGCTCGCAACTTGTAGGTGACTTGAAATATCTTCTACGGTTTGATCAGCTAGTTGATATCGAGCACGTTTAAATAAACTCCAGTCATTATTTATAAGTGCTATTTCTGCTCCAGCTGCAATTGCGGCAGGTGGATTAGTCATCATGATTTGTCCACATACTTCCAACATTGCTTTGTGAGGCAGCAGAAATACATCCTCGTCTCGTGTGTTAAATATTCTAACACTAGCTTTATTTAGTTCATTAGAATTATCGTCGAGATATTCAAAATACTCAAATTCTGTTACTTTGTCGTCGGTGTCATAAGGTTTGCTAAATCAAGATAATTTTTCACAGACATTATTTTAATGTTTACATAAAATTTGGCGCTGCTGCCTTAGATATTAATATTTGCATAATCTGCTCTCCTCGAGGTGATATAAGTTTTTTTGTTGTTGCTATCATTGCACATTTAGTTTCCGCTGTTGGGGCGATTTCTGATATAACTTGTTTTATATCCGCAATCTGCGGCTATCCACGTTGTGGATTGCCTTTTACTTTACCAGCCAATTTTTGTCCAACCGCAGTTCCAGCGGCAGATGCAAACCTTTCGATGCGTCAAGTGCAATTGGTGCAACTTTGCCATTCCCGGAACATTTTCAATAATTTTAGTAAATATATTTCCTAAAAATCCTCCAACTATTTTTGTTCTGTAAATGTTTTTCTCTGTTTTATGTTATATCAAGTATGTTGTACAATTTTACGCAACACATAGGTGCAAATGTAACAACCTCATTATTTAAATCAAGTTGTCGTCCAGACTGATCTGTCAATTGCATATCTATTTCTGTTTTTTGATTTTCAACATTTAACGGATAATAAATAACCTGCCGTGGATTAATTTGCATGAGCAAACCTGGTGGAACGTCTGGTGAAAAACTGTATATTGTTTTTCCTTTACATCCTCAGGCCGAATAAGATCCAGGTGCAATAGAGCAAATTTATTGATATTGTATTCACGTCAGTTATATTTACTGGCAGATCACCGTCATACGTTATAGTTTGTTCTGTAATTGATCCATATTGTTTATGAGAAAATCCTCTCAACGCCGGATTACTTGCTGCTTATGAAAAATCGATTAACATATAATTTTTAATGTTATCCTGGCTCGTAAAATATTATATTTCAGTGTAAGATCAAAATTGTCAGCGACACCATTTACTTTTGTTATTAGCTCCTGTATTGTTTTATTTAAATCAGTGACATTATAAGCTCCTTGTGGAATTTTAAATGTTGAACATGTTATTTGCGGATAAAATGTAAATTCATCATTCATTCCAGCTTTTACATTAGCCATAGAATGTCATGCCGTACAGGAAATTAGTCCAATCTCATCCTGTTTTTCAGTATCAAGTTGTATTGGTGGAATATAATTTACTGAAAACTTTGCACTGTCGCTAGCAGCTGTACTAGAGTCGAGTAAACATGTTGTTGACATTTTTATTTATTATATTTTTTATAAAATTAAGTCGCGGTGTAAAATTTCGTATTTGTCAGATGTTAATACATTTTCTGATCTCAAATGATCAAGTATATCAATTATATCAATATCAATTTCAGCACCAACATTTCCAGCTTCGTTTGACGATATTAATAGCATTAATCACCCTATCATTTCGGCTACTGATGTGTATATTTTTACTCCGGTTCCAGTTTTTGTTAACATTTTAGCAAGTTCATCTTGATTATCAACCAACCAACTTAATTCAGTTTGTATCTCAATAGGATCTGTTATGTCCTTTGGGATAACCATATCAGCTTTCATAGGTGTTTCATTTATATTTTTTGCCTCAGTACTCAAATCACTATTATAATGACTATTTTATCGGTTATTTTTATATTACAAATAGCTTTGATATAAAGATCGGCAATAATACCTTTCCGATATTGTTCAATACTGCTGTGGTAGTTTTTATTTTCCAGTTTTACATCCTTGAGATGTTTCTTACTTTCTTATTTTATTATTTCTAACATACTAATATTTTCTTCGGCGTTGTACTTGGTTTTTCTAATATCGTGTACTTGTACACCTTTAAAATTGCGTGTTTTGTTAAAATGTTCATACTCAGAATCTTCTATTTTACCGTTTATAGTTTCTAGAGCATTGTTAAATCTTCGCGCTTCTTGAACATCTAATCCATGCTCTTTTTAAAAGGCTTCCCTTCTAGCTTCTTCTTCTTTGTACATCTCCCACAACTTTCTTCCAATTGGATCAACTAGTGTTACTTCTGCTAATCTTTGTTCAAATTCAAGTGGATTATTCCATAGTTGTTTTAGTGCAGCTTGTTTATCAGCAGGTCTCGGGCTAACTTAAATCTTTCTGCATCAGATCTTCTAATAATTTTTGCAGCAGCTTCTTGTTGTTCTTTAACTAATCAGACTAAACCTTTCTCCTGCAATTTTTAAGTTCTTCTGATAACGGTTTAGTTTTAGGTTGTTTTCCAAGTAGAGCCTCAGTAACTAATTTAAGAGCTGCAGCTGTTGCTTCTGCGGGAACTATCTGTCCACGTCGGGCTTGTTGTACTTTTTGCTTAAAGTCTGTCTGCCTGAGACTGAGCAAGTTTTTTTTATAAATCTTAGATATGTTTTCAACACTTTGCTCGCGTGTCCGTATTATATCTTCACCGGCCTCAAGATCATCACGAAGGTTGTTATTTTATTCGCTGAGTCGCTCGTACTTATCTTGTTGTGGGTTAATGGTGCAAATACAAACTCTATCATAATTAAAGTTATCGCCCAACAATAAATTCATCAGCAAGTTTATTTTCCCCGACCCAGTTCTTCCAACAATAAGATAATGACAGTCTGGAAGTTCTTTCAGCAATAAGATAATGACAATCTGGAAATTCGTTGTTGTGTTTGTGTTTCACCAGCCTCTCTGTATCAAAATTTAATATAGACGATGTTGCCATTGTTGTTATATATATTACATATAAAAGAAATTATCAGATAATCAATAAATAATGAGCTATTATAATCAATAAATAATGAGCTATTATAATCAATAAATAATGAGCTATTATACAAAATTTGGAAACACATTAGGAGATTCGTCGGCTCTAAGTATAATAGCAAACGGTAATGCTGATTTATCAGGTTACCTAAAATACACTGGCGACACAATGACAGGAAACCTATGTGACATCAACAAATACTTGGTTTAGAAACGGCACATCCACCAATAAATGTTGCTAATACACTAGCTGTTAGTTATGCTCAACTTAAATCCATCAACAACAACAAACTCGACAAGGTTGGAGGAATTTTTAAGCGGTAACGTAGTTATGTCAGGAAAAAAAAATTATAAATTTAGAAACAGCATATCCACCAGCAAACTTAAATCAAACCCAAGAGGTAAATCAATTGCAGTTGGAGTATATGGACAATAACAAACTTGATAAAACCGGTGGAACAGTTACAGGTAGTATTAACATGTCAAGTAAAAAAAAAATTATTTGGTAGGAAACTGTGTACCCGCCATCAGATTCAAATGTAACACAAGCGGTAACTTATGCACAACTAAAATCAGTTTAAGATAATAAACTTTACAAAGCCGGCGACACAATGACAGGTAACCTGTCCATGTCAAATTCAAAAATAAGTGGATTACCAATAACCTTACCACCAGCTAATGATACTGATGCTATTAGTTATGCTCAGTTAAAAGGAGCATTGAACCCATATTTGAGACAATCCGGCGGGGCAATGACAGGCAACATAAACATAAGAAACAACAAAATAACTAAGACTTATGTTCCAGTGAATCATAATGATCTGACAAATAAAGTGTATGTTGATAGTGTATCTAGTGATGTTAAACGAACCAAAAACAACGTTGGGTATTTTCCAACACATTTTAAAGCAACTGACAATCGAGTTGGGTTTGAGGTATGAGCATCATTGTATTATCCTGAAAATTATCTTTATTACGCTTTCTCTGCTAAACAGGAATGGACAACAAACGGAGAAGTTGAAAACTTTTGGAACAAAATTAAATGTCCGATTGCAGTCGTTATTTGTTAATGTCATTTGCGAGGTCGATTAAACCCCAGTGTTGGTCGAAATTATAATTAACGGTTTCAAGGATCAAACGATGATATCAACTGGACGACATTGTATAGTACAGCAAATTCGTATATCTCAACAACACAATATTTTACAATCCGACAGAAGAAAAAAAACTATTAGTAAGTGCTTGTATTTTCTACTTTATGTTGTCGCTGCTGAACATCCGTTTCCAGGACTGACAGCATTTCAAATATACACACGCGATGATCAAATTTAATCTAATGCTATAAAATAATGGCAACATAATTTTTTATAGGCATTGCGAGAGAATTTTATGATAAAATTTTTGACCCTAAAATAGATGTTGGGGATGAATCACTGGCGGCACGTTTAATAAATACCAGCAAAAATTTCAATTCCAATGATAAACTCTCCATTGTCAGAAGAAGAAAAAAGAATTGTTCGTGTTATGCATATGCGAGGACCACAACTGAAAGAAGCAATAGAAAACTTGGATGTGATAAGCAGATACTGTTATACTGATGATTGTCTAGAAGAATATAAACAGGCTGAAATCCTACTAAAAACAATATTGCTTGAGCTTGATTTTGGAAATTCAGTTTTGATAATAAAATTGAACGTAATAAAGGAACAAGCTTACGGTGAAAGAGATGATATAAAAAACAAGTAAACGATAGCCATGATAGTCTCAACAGATTAGTGGAATCTGGGATAATAGGAATAAAAAGAAACAGGAAATTATATAATAGTTTTTTGAAACGAAAAATTTTTAAGTATCACGTCATGTACTACTACGACAAAGACACCATATGTAAAATCGCTACCACGACACCGGATACGGAGGTAATTATAAAAGCGTACGTGAACGCAATTATACCATTGATACTTAAAAAAGATCCACAATTTGATCCGATTAGTATTGACAGGTCTCTAAAGATAATCAAAAATTTTGACGATGAAATTAGTGATCTTAATGATATTGAGCGAGCAAAGTCTTTTTCAGAAAAGTAGAGCAAACAAAGTTAGAAGCAAAGATTAATTACGACATAAGTGAAGCAGATGATATTCCATTTCCATCAATCCAGCACTCTAGACAATTGTCATTACGAAATTATTACAATGAAGTCGTGAACATGTTCACAAAATAATCCGGAAAATTATTTCATGAAGTAAATTCTGTAATGACACATGCTTATAATTTTCCCATAGTTGGACAAAGCTCACTTTGAAAATTAATGCTAGCCCATTGTCTAGTCACATATACAATTATCAGACAACATGTTGTTCTCAAAAAGTTCACGTTAGATCAAATAAACTTGGTATTAGGATATATTGAAACAGAAAGCGATCACAGTAATTTGGTGAATGAAACAGATTTGTAAGAACGTGAAGTAGGAGACACTTTTGATTCATATACTTAGTTAAAGAAAAAATGAGGTACTAACAGATAAACGATATGATGATACTTCGTCGGATGTTTATGACAAGTACAGAACTTTTATAGCTGATCCTAAAAATAATAAATTTCGTGAGTTTCTTGATTCGATTGTTGGTACTAGGACTTTTGTTTTTGTATAAAAAAAATTGTATAATGTAACAACAGATTGTCAGTTTCAAACATATTTCAGAAGATATTCCAAAACTAGATGTTGACGCACTAGTGCAATATTACAAATTTTATCATAAAAATCTCTGGTGTGTAAAACAGTGTTACAAGTATTATAGTAGAATACATCGGGTAATAAAATATTTGCCATTGCTAATGACCAGTTCTGGTATAATTTCGAGTGGCGCATCATTAAATCCGTTTTTGTTAATAATATCAGGTGTTGGTGTTTCTCTTTCAACAGCATGTAAGAAAATTGAACCCAGACTTGAGACTAAAATAATTTCTTGTAAAACAGCTAGTATCTCTTATAAAAATTGCTTGATCAAATGCAATCTTATTTGCGAGGCGTAAAATATGTATGCTTTAATACGTGCGTTTCGTATTATTGACAGTATGTTAACAGATATCCTGCCAATGAGAGTAAGCAAATATGAAAACAGCTATGATAAAATGTGGTTATAATACGACAATCTTGAGCCTGCCTTGGAATGTAAAAATACTAGCCATCACCTCTCTATACTAAATTCAAGAAAATGTTTCACTTACCTTGCTTATACTCCAGCGAAAAAAAAAATCCACAGAAATGGCTACAAAGAAGAATCTGGCTGCCTTTTATAGCATTATAACACCAACACGAAATTTTCCAGAATGTTCTTTGGGATTGACATTACGTAATTGCTGGGATTTTCATTAGAGTTGGAGATTTATATTCCCAGTTGAAAGTATATATGTCAGATTGCATATAACGATTCATTGTAATTGTTACCTTCTAAGCAGAAACGTGTGAATTCTAACCAGGATAACTGTGATATATACATCAAGATTCTGATATTGAAAGGTAAGTAAAAATAATAAATTTTATTTGTAATCTAATGTCTGTTATAGTAGTAAACGAAAGTGAGATCCTTCCTCGACAAATATATTTTTTGTCACTTTATTCTGAGCTACAGGTTGATGAGCGTGAGGGGGAAGGAGGGTTGCTGAATGAAATGTCAGCGTATACGTGTTTTGGAGGGGAATGCGGTTCTTTGATCTAGACTTCCAGTATTCTTTTACTACTATATCAGTTTTAGGATACACACTGGAGAAGAACGATTTACGTGTGAAGTATGTGATGGAAGGTTCAGTCAGAGGGGAAGCCTTGAGAAGCACGTGAGGATACATATTGGAGAAAAACCGTCTAATCTGAAGTATGTGAAAAAAGGTTAAAACAGAGGATGTCTTTCAAAACACGTGACTATACATACAGGAGAAAAATCATTCAAGTGTGAAGTATGTGGCGTAAGATTTGATTTAATCGCAGAGAATATCTGAAAATGCATACGAGGATGCACAATGGAGAAAGAACATTCAAGTGTGAAGTATGCAATAAAAGATTTAGTCAAAGCGGAGGTCTGATGAAGCACATTAGAATACATACTGGAGAGAAACCATTTATGTGTGAAATATGTGATGAAAGATATAGTGAAAATGGAAGCCTGAAGCAGCACATTAGTATGTATACTGGAGTAAAACCATTTAAGTGTGAAATGTGTGAGAAAAGGTTTATTCAGAGTGGAGGACTTAAGAAGCACATGAGGATACATAATGGGGAAAAACTATTTAATGTGAATCATGTAAAGGAAGGTTTAGTCGGAGTGCAAGGCAGAAGTTGCAAATGAAGATTCAGACTGGAAAAAACCATTTAAGTGTGAAGTATGCAATAAAAGGTTTAGTCGCAGTGAAAGTCTAAAGACCCACATGAGGATACATACTGGATAAAAGCCATTCAAGTATGAAGTATGTGATGTAAGATTTAGTCAGAGTGGTACTCTGAAGAAACACATAAGGATACATACTGGAGAAAAGCCATTTAAGTGCGAGGTATATGATGAAAGATTTTGTCAGAGTAAAACCATGAAAAATCACATCAGGATACAAAGTGGGGATAAAACATTTAAATGTGAAGTTTGCAGTGCAGTTTTTAGTCAGAGTGGAAATCTGAAGAATTAAATGGGGATGCATACCGGAGAAAAACCATTTCTATGTGAACAATGTCATGAAAGGTTCATTACCTAGGACATCTGAAGGTACACATTATGAGACATACTGGAGAGTAACCGTTTAAGGGGTTGTGTAATAAAAAACAGCAAAGATTATCAAAGAAATGCAAGGGCAGGGCAGATAGGTTCAAGGACATGCAAATGTGGGCAGCGACAGTTTGAACTGACAATACTGGAAATATTGAATTTTGATTGAAAATGTGTAAAAATAGAATAAAATAATTATAAATGTTTGTATTGTCTATGTGTAAAGTTATGGAATTATGTAATTATGATATGAAACACACATATTTAGATACATTCTGCATGTTTATGCAAATGGCACATATTAATTATTGCCAATGAGAAAGCTAAAGTTATACAGTCCATCAAAATGATTCAGTGTCAAGCAGCACAATTTATTCAAAAGGATTATAGATCTTGTGAAGAAGGTTTTGTATCAGATGCTGCAAGTTCTGGAACTCCAGGGTTCAATCTATCAGGAGAAGTGGGCGACGAAGTTGTCTAAAAATGAAACTTCGCCTTATTCTGTTAGGAAAGAGAAAACAACTTTGCACTTTGACCTTTTTAGATGTGTATTCGGAATGGCTGTTGCGTTTGAGATGCTCCCTCGCTGTAGCTGATTTTTTTTTTGTTTTCGATGTTGTGTTTTAGCTGAAGGCAAAATGTAGGTATTAAGCCATAAAATAAATGTTATTTATTTCAACTGTTTCAACAAACAAACTCTTGCACATTTACAGGCATGTGTTATGATAGATGATTGGCCATTAACCCTTTCCCGTGTAAGTTATAGCACTGAAGTCTGACGTTTTATTGATAAAGTATGATGAAATCTCTGACAACATGAAAGCATCTTATCGGCAATATAACTTGTGTTAATTTATTTGTACAGATAAAGTGATCGTGTTGTAAGAGATTTCATCATACTTTATCGATAAAACATCCTACTCCCGTGGTTATAGCAGATATGCGTTATATACCTCTCTGGCTGATTTACGTTAGTCATCATTTGATGAAAATACATACAAATTTGTGTTTTGAAGCTTAAACAATAGTATGTAAATAACAGTTTGTGTTATGAGCATTTAACTGGTGAGCTGAAGATTTTATCTGCCGTATGTGCATCATTTTCTTAATAAAAGCAGTTTCAAACAGTAAGTTAACCAGCCGTTGTGTCAGGGAGAAAAAATGGCAGATATCTCTATGTCTGGGAAGTACCAGATTCTCTGCTTTCATGAAGTTTTGGGCAAATATATTAATGAAAATATTAAATTCACAGAACGAAAAATTTAAATAGTATTTTGTTGAAGATTTACCATATAAATGCAATTTATGTAGCTCCAAAACGCATGGAACAATGTTATGTTGTAGAACTCGAAAAGCGCTGTAAAGTCAGAGTTGTTTTCACTCATTTTTGTGTAATTAACACAACCAATTCCTCATGCTACTGCAAATATTAAGACAAGCAATAAAACCATAAATTTGCAATCCCATCAATGTATTGTTGCTACAAAGCTAGAATTATGCCAAGAAAACCCCTTTTCTAAAAATAGATGCACTCACATCTTAGGTGTTTTACTCATTTGGAAAGAAGGTTTAAGTTCATTAATGCACCTACTGCAATGCTCCCGTTTGTTATCTAGAAATTGTGACGGTAATGTTTTATGGACAACAACTAAATTGAGATAAACAATATGGTATGGAGACGTATGTGCATTTGCTCTGATGTACATGTTTCAAGGGTGGTTTCAAATAAGTTAATATATATTTTGTTCAACTAAACAATATGGTATGGAGATGTGCATTTGCTCTCAGGTACATGTTACAAGGGTCGTATCAAACAAGTTTATACTTTTTTCAAATGCCGTTTTATATTGAAATTTCATAAAGTAGAAAAGGAATAATTCTTGTTTAAGGGTGGTTGATTAAGCATTGTTACAAAATTGCTATTAGAATACCTTAGTCTAATTACTCTAGTCATTTCAACGTCATTATAGTGTATAGCTTCTGCACTGTTCTTTAAAGTCATTTGGTCAAAATACACTGCATATGAATATGATAATTTCTATACAAGTACAGAATGTGCTTATCATGTACATACAACTCAGAACATTTTCTGCTTGAAAATAAAATATTGTTGAAACCAGTGTTAAATGCAGATATGCATACTAAGAATTGGAGTGCATAATTCTAATAAGAGAATGAAAACACACACATATCATGATATACAGTATATATATATATATATATATATATATATA
>JAECUM010051630.1:0-16428 GCA_016617855.1 Megalonaias nervosa | reverse complement strand
AGTGAAATGTAAATTTTGCGAGCTCTACCAGTAAATACACTTTGTAATAATAGAGTCCAGTACTCCCTTGGCCATTTCAAACTTTCAGCAACTTTTTCAAAATAAGTACAATATCTATCTACTTCTTTTTGCTTTTTCTCTGAAAGGGGGCACTAGCATGATATTTTTGTAAACATCAAAAGGAGAGTGTTTTCCTATTGCCAGCTCTAATTCTTTCGTTCAAATTTGAAATTCCCTTTCATCCTTCTCTCTTTGCAATTGCATATCTAATTTTTCTTTCTCAAATTGCAATTGTCTTGCTTCCCTTTCTCTTTCCGTTTGTATCTTTTCTATCTGAAACTGAACCTGTCTTATCTCTAATTCCAACTTTTTTAGCTGGACTTACATCTTCAAAAGGTCAAAACACTCCTGGGTAAAATTCAATGATATTGTGAACGAAAGCCTGTTGTTTTCACTAAAGACTTCAAACAAAATGTAAAATAGTACTTGGATTTCAAAACTAGGGGAATTGAAATTTAAAAAGTTTTTTTTAAATACATAGCCAAATTTCAAATATCCCGAACGAGCCCCCAATTTTCTCCTGTTACGTGTAGGCTGGTACGAAAAATAACATGAGAAAAGAGTGAAGCCAACAAGCTTTGTATATTTTAAGAAAATAATTGATTTCCCTAGAAAACAATGTAAAAATTGGAAATAGGACTTACGGTTTGTGAATATAATCCAAAATTTAATCCTAAGATTGAAAAATACAAGTCCTATCACTAAACAGTTCTAATAGAATCCGGGTTAGAAATCTCGATGAAATTCCAATATGGAGGCGATGACGTCAGATAAGGTCGTTGTATTGGTGGTAACAGATCCTTGATCCTCGATTGCATCACAGTTTATAATGTTTTCGTTAAACTCCAGAATAAATTTCCACTGAATTTCTTTCTCCCAGAACTTTTATAAATATAAAGCACTTGTTTAGTTTTCTAGAGAATAAATTATTAAATTCTAAAAACAAATCAACTTCAAAAACATTCTGGCTTCAACAATATAAACATCTAGTACCTTCAAGGTGCGGACATACGACTAACTAAATCTACTAGTAAGCGTCTGTTTAAAGCCGCGATTTTAGATCACATGGTACTTCACGTGAAGGGGTACGTGGTTTACTAATTTGAACAGCGTAATAAAAAAAATGCCATTTATCACGTATGCAAGAATAGCCCCATCTAAGAATCAAATTCTCACACTGAAAATATATAAAAAGGAAAGACTGTTTACAGTTCAGCTAACACTCGGGCCGAAATGACCTTGGCAATAGCCAATCGTTATAACTCGATGTTTACAAAAACTGTGAGCTAAAAATAGTGCTAATGTAATATTTTTACGTTCTATACAAACTGAATTTACTGAAAAAAATATCGAATCCCGTGAAAATAATCATTACAAAAAAACGTAACGAAACAAAAATAAAATAAAAAAGAATTTTAAAACTAACACACAAGCAATGTAATTACATATACGTAACAGTGAAATATAAACACACATGTTTGCTTTAGGATGCTATTTGCGGTCCTGTTGCGGCAACATCTGATGGTCTTGTTGTGACTGGAATCACAACAATATCAACCATTGAAGGTGCACGAATCGGAATTCTTGTCAGAACTATATCGATAGTAACCGGTGTCTCTGGTAGAGCGAGGAAATTAATTTTCATGTGACTACATTCACGAGAACGCTTCTGTTCCGAATTTTTTGCAACTACACAGAGCAGTCTGAATATGATCAGCCAATTTTACTCTGCAGCAATTGAGGATAAAATAATCAATGTGGCTGAGTTTGAGACTCTGCTGGCGGAAATGGAAAATAACAGACAGTTACGAACAAAAATAAGAAACAACACGGATTTACAAACAGGAAATGTCAAATAAATATCAATATTCATGCATCGTGTGTATATTGATCGTTACCATAGACTTGCATGTCTGAGTACATACCTCTGCATGAGTTTTTGTCATTTCTACAATCGCTGCAGTCTAGAGTAAGTAATACGAAAGTCCGGTCTTTTCCCAATTGGTCCTCATTGGAGGCATTTCCATCCAGAAGAGACTCTACCCAACATGACTAGATCACTCGCGTCACGTGTGTATTTCACAGTCTAACCACATATGGTCTATATTAACTTCTCCACATATGAAATTATATCATTTTAGTACATGTTGAAGTTTCTTATATGTTGATCTTGTATTGCTTTGGTTTTCACTATTCATGGTTTCTGTAATTTACAGGAATCGGTAATTAGATAGTCACCGCCAAAGTTTCGTAAATTTGCCTCGTCAAAATTTAAACTTGAAGCTACCTCAATTTAGGATGCATATAGATATGAAGGAAATCAAGACAGAGATATATGGTTAATCAATGTGATGTCGCTGAAATTGATATAGGCCCTTGAGGGTTCGCTATAGAACAGGATACTCCAACTTGATGTACATATTATACTGCGACTGGAATGAGAAGCGATGTTTCTCTGAGGCTGAAATGGTAGCTTTGTACTTCTATAGGATCGGGCGCAAAATCAATATGGACGGTACTTATTCAGTTTCCCCTCAAAGTCATCAAATAATAACGTTTTCTAACGTTTGCGCTAATTGAGACCATGAGTATATGCAGGCAAACGTCCACAAAGCTTCAAAGTGTTTTCTCAGCCATCTAAAGCGTGCATTTCAGATCAGAATTTGCATTCGGAATTTATATACTATGACAGAAATTATTGATGTCCCATTTTAGAGAGTAAGAGAACAAAATACGGGACCTCGTTTAAAATTTAAAATATATCTGTCTATGACCACCACATTGGTTTTAATCTTTATTTTCATTCATGCTTGTCTGTGTGGTTTAATTGTTAATGTGAAAACATGTTGTGCCACCTTATATCATAAACTAATCATTTCTTTGGACAACGTATGCCAATATTACGCTATTTTCAAGCTGTATGACGTACTAAAATATATTATGGTTACAAAGACGTTCTGGACCCACTTAGATGAATACAGTTAAATGTTCATTCGGTGTAGTCAGTGTAAGGGAAGTAACCCACGTTGATTACATTGTACTAGCTAATTGTTTGTCATTGCGAGGTCGGATTTTACTTACGCTCAGCTTGACTAAAGTGACAAAGTAATATTTTCATATCATATATATTTCGTTTTAAAACATTATGTTGGTATTTTTGGCCTCTGAGTCCCACCAATTAAGCATTATTCAGTAACGCCACTGCTTATCCACACAGACCAATGTTTCTTACATCGTACAATTTACTTTAACCTCACATGGGTAACTCCTCTGTCATACTCTCATTTTGTTCTTGTGCACGCTATATAAATGATTGATGATTTTAAAAATTTAATACTGAGATAATTCTATCTGACTGCAATTGATTGGTTAGCTTTTGTATTTTGTTTTCTAAGAAGCATCTGTATTGGATAGTATTAGTAACTTTGGGGCAAGGTTCTGAACTATAGAATGATTCTCTATTGATTTTCTTCACAACAAAGCTCTATCTGATATTTTGCATTTGACAAGAATATATGCAAATTACAACGAAATACGTGTGTTCTATGTTATTCATTCGTGTCGCATGGTATCTGAGTGAATTCTGTTTGACATATAACTCAAGCACAATGGACTAAGCTTTAATCATTGTACTTTCTACTCATTATTAGTTGTAGCATTGAGCATAGCATGTGAAATGTCTAACATCCCTGTAATAATTATATTATTTAGACAGCATCTTACAAGTTTTTATATGATATGTAGCCAGTTTAATGTTTCATAGACCCCACCCGCGCTCTGATAGCTACAACAAAGAAATTACTTTCACCACGTGGTAAAGTGGTAATACGCAAACTTGTAAAGAAAACAAGACAAATAATAACGCCTGCTGCCTTTTAGTTGCTGAAATTTTGTGCCCGACGTCAAAGTCGTTGCAATTTTGTGTGGCGATTATAAAACAAATAATGTCAGTTAAAAATTATCTCGATCTTGCCGAAGAACATGATACCGACGACACGGTGACAGAATTCGAGTACGTTGAGTATCTCGACGAAAACGCAAACGAGCCAAACAAAGATGGCGTCAGAACTTTTAACACAAGAGACGAGGACGTGTTTCTATTGCCGCACAAGGCGGTGTTAGAAGTGCGTGGTCAATTACTAACTGCAATAGGCGGTGATATTGCAGCTGGTGCAGAAATTGCACTTGTCAATAACAGTTGGAGTTTATTTAAAAGCGCACGGTACCAACTGGCTAATCAAACTGTGGAAGATATTTCAATGCACTTGCCTATAGCAAGTACAATACTTAACATCGTCTCGTTCAGCGATGATTATTAGAGATCAGTGACCACAAATATGATGTGGTTTAAAGATACTAGACTTGGGAGAGCTGTTTCAAACGAATTTCGCACTGGTGCTGGCGCTCCTACTGTAGATAATAATAATCTAATCGTTAATCCCTCTGGTAATGCAGTTGCTGATATTGGAGACGCAATAAGATCAGCCGTTACAAATATACGACGATGGCAATACAATGAGGGATTTGCCAAACGAAAAGCATTTGCCGCAGAATCTCGCCAAATAACAATGATGCTTCCGTTAAGTGCAATATTTGGATTTTGCTGCGAATATAACAAAGTTTCTCGCGGAATAAAGCATACACTTATTTTAGATTGAGCTAATCAAAACGATTGTATAATGCACGCTGATGGAGTAGCTGAAGGACAGTTTGCTATTACAAGATTAGCGCTGTGGATGCCACGGGTTGTTCCGTCTGTAGCTATAACAATGGAACTCGAATCTATTTTGACTGCTTACACGAAAAAAAATATATTTTCAGCAAAACAGAAATTACCAAACAGCAATTCCTAACGCAACCGATTACACCTGGCGTGTTACAACTATGTCAAGCGAACAATTACCTCGACATTTGCTTGTTGTATTTCAACGACAGGCACGTCGTAATGATCAAGAAATGAACAACTCCGTATTCGATAACCCTGATGTCAGACGAATCTTTGTTAGAGTAAATTCTAGACAATATCCCGAACGTGCAATCGAATGCAATTTTGCCGTGGACGTCACCAGAAACATCTCTCGGCCGTATATGTACCTTATGGAGGCGATGCAAAAATATCAGGACGCGGACAGTGGGTCTCAGATATCAGTAGAGGAATTTCGATCACTGTATCCTATCTTTTATTTTGACATATCAAAACATTCTGAACGAGTTATTGGATCGACTGTTGATATTGAGGTCACTTGGACGCTTGGCGTACTGCCAGCCGAACAGTATAACGTATATGCGCTAGTTGTCAGTGATAGATTCTTGACAATTGATGCAACCAAGGGAAGAATGACTGTACAAGTGTGATTCGTCTACGAGTATTATGTGACAAACAAGTATAAAATGAAAACGGAATACACAACCAGAGAAATATACCTAACGCCCGACCAAATTAAGAAATTATCAGCAGCGGTTGACAAACGTAATTCTGTTTCTCTAATGATATCCCCAGAGACTGACAAAGTCACCCCAGTGAAAGTAATGTTAACACAACAGCAGATCAATAAACTCGATCGGGGAAAACCGTTTGTTCTCAAACTGTCTGTTGCACAAATAACGGTGATGGCAAAGTATGGCGGATTTTTTGGACCAGCATTTTCTGTAATAGCTAGCGCAATACCAAAATTTTACCTGTACTAGGAACACTTCGACTAGCAGCAGCATCAGGGCAGTATCTGGAGCAACTAAATAGGCGGTATCAGGCGATGGAATCAAACAAATCTATCGTCGGTGACTTTGTCACTGCGACGTTGTCGCCGGTGACGTAGTTTTATGTAACAATAAAAAATAAAAATGCCAGCCAAAGCGACAAAATCTAAAAAGAAGAAAACGATGACGAAGCGTCCTCGAGAGCCAAGAAGAACAAAACGAGGAGGAATTATTCCTTTCGCTTGACTTTTAGCGGGGTTAGCAGGCAGTCTAACTCCAAATATGCTAGGGATAGGACGTGGAATGACTCTACCAGGCACCAGGCGCCGTTGAGTAATTTTGATATAATTGAAAAATTGAATGACGTTGTCGGATTTCTCGGAGAGTATTCTAAAGACGAATTAGATAATGTACCAGCAGGCGGTTGTGTATCATAAACATACAAAACTTCAATGATGGATCTGGCACTCACTGGGTTGCTGTCTACGATGATAATTATTTTGATTCGTTCGGACTTCCTCCGAGTGATCTTATAAAAAAATATATTTTTAAAAAACTTAAAAACGTAAATTGCTCATCTAATCAATTACAGCCGGTTGGAACATTCGCCTATGATTATTATTGCATTATGTTTATCCAACAGATGTCCCGGAGTGAAAACTCCCGAGATCCTGATTTTTTAAAGTTTATTTTACAATTTGACAAGCAACCTTCTCACGCAAACGATGAGATTGAAGTTAATTTTATCTAAACTTACAAATATAAAAATGTCAACATACTGTCTCAAATATAAAACTAAAACAGAATAAGGATGAGACAACAGAAAAAACAAAAATATAATAGAATAATGCTAAAAGTATTTGTGTTGTTTGTGGTGGGAAAAAAAGTATGTTTCTGAAATCGACATCTACGATGAAATCGTTGGGAGCTGGAGTTATTTTAGTAGATGATTAATTGACGAAGGTAAATATCTATTGGTTTTTATTTTTTGGTCCGATTTCTTATTTTTTGAGGGTCAAGCCTCGAGGGATTTTATACTTGATTCTTAAGATTTTTTGATAATTTTCATAATTTCCTGCTAAACTTTTATCAAAATCAACAAAAAAAGGACAACAAATCAGCTAAAAATAAGAAAGTTTGACTAACAATAAGAAATTTTGACAAAAGTTTTTCATTTTTATTAGAAAATCTAAAAAATCAAATATAAAATCCCTCGAGGTTTGACCCTCAAAAAAATAAGAAATCGGACTGACTTTCTTTGATTTTTTAACCATTATCCCTTAAAAAACAGGTAAAATTGGACAGAAACACAAAAAAATTGACCAAAATCTACCAAAAAGAAGAATTTTTGTCTACGATTAAAAAATAAAATAAAATAAAATGTAATTGTGATTGTGATAAAGATCTTTATATCGAACAAGATAACATTGTTACATACTGTCAATCATACAATCGCCGTGAGGTAATTGGCAGCGGCATTGACATCCACAAATTTATTGGAAAATTACCGAAATCAAAAGGAGGGTGGACATTGCCTGGCCACAAATACACTGGGCCGTACAATCCACTAGAAAAACAGTTGGACGAAAACGATAATCCATTACCAGGACAAGAGCCTTATAATCAAGTTGATGCAATAGCAATTCGTCGTGATATCTGTTATCGTGATATAGAGCGTACTGATAACGCTCGTGTAGAGAACTCAAAATCAGACTGTGATAAGGTAATGTTAGATGAAGTACATGATATGAAACCTGTAAATATGTGAGAACGATTTGATAGAAAGTTAGTGCAGGGATTAATTGGAACAAAATATAAGTTAAGTCTTGGAAAAGAATTGTACGATGATCTGGCACCTGAATTACATGAACCTAAAAAAAAGGTTTCCACGACGTAAAGTTGTCGCAAATGCCGTTGATGATATCTGATCAATAGAGTTAGTAGATATATCAAATCTTGCTAAATTTAACGATAGTAAAATAACTTGTTTAACGTTATTGACGTTTTTAGTAAATATCCGTTTAGTGTGCCCGTTTCGGATAAAACAGTAACATCGATGACTGATGCGTTAAAACAGATAATAACAAGCACAGAAAGAAAACCAAATAAAATTTGGACTGATCACGGAGCGGAGTGTTTTAATAAAAAGTTCGAACAGTTTTTCAAACAAAATAACATAAAAAATATGTTGCAGGAAATGAGGGGAAAAGCGTCGTCGTTGAAAGATTTAATCGCACACTAAACGAGCTGATACATAAACATTTGACAGCGATAAACACAAACAGATATATTGATGATCTTTCACAAATTGTTGACAAATATAATAACACAAAACATCGAATCCTTTCCGCCAAGGAAAGGAAAATGTCACCAAATGACGCAATTAAATATTGGCAAATGAAAATATGTACCGGCGACATAAATTTAAAGTCGGCGATCGAGTTCGAATTTCGTTAACAAAAAAAAAAGTATTTGAGAAAGGATTTACCCCAAAATGGACTGAAGAAGTATTCATAGTTGATAAAGTTTTAATAACAATACCTGTAACATACGAGCTGAAGGATCTAGCAGGTGAGCCTGTAATTGGTAGTTTTTACGAGCAAGAATTACAAAAAAAACATAACAAGATGTTTTCATTATCGAACTAGTAATTGAAAAGCGTGGCAATAAAATCCTTGTCAAGTGGTGCGGTTATATCGATAAATTTAATAGTTGGGTAACAACCAAACAAATTATGAAATAATGTTTTTGTAGGTTTCCTCGTAATTGCGTTTGACAGATTTACATTTTATTGGCTCACATAACGATATTAGATATTGTCTGCGATCGTCAGAGATTGTCATTATGTTAAATATCTTGAAAAATATAAAATCGAATTTTATATTATTCTGTCGGTCTTGAATTGTAATGTTTAAAAGCGGTTTTATAAGTCGCCACAAGGACTGATTTTCGTCTATTGAAAAATTAAATTTCAAAATTTTCTTTGTGATATGATATTTTACATTATGTCTGCCAGTTGTCGGTCTGCTGTAATTTTTTTTATCAACTAAACCTGCAATCTCATTTTGTTCATCATCGTTGTTACATAAAATGTCATCCTCTGTGTAATCAATCGAGTCGTGTTTATCTGCGACTATAGCATCTCCTGCTGTAAAATTATCGTCCGCGATTATATACGTCGGCGATTATATCGCGGGAGTAAATATGAGCAAGTCGTTTCATGAAGTTCATATTATGATATATTTTTATCTAATTTATAATAATAAGATGACTAACGAGATAAAATATCATCAGAAAGTTAATATATTAAATTATGGAGAATTAGCCGAGGCAGTGCGAAAATGTTTGTCAGGATATAGATCTTATTCTGTTGACGTTATTATTATGCAAGGCGATTCTGATAAGATTCTGCTAACAGAGAAAAAAACCCAACTTAATAACAGTACGTCTATCACGTTGAAATTTGATAAAGATGATGTTTTGATGTTTGCTCACAATTGCTTAATTTAAAACGAGCAAGAAAATATAATTATTCATCATATTTGAAGACGATTCTGTCAATGTTGATTGTGATGTAGCTGATTTTGTTATTCCATCTACAACATATTTTATTGTTGCCGAATGTATTTTAAAATATCTTGCAGCAGCTGCCATTGAAGGAAATTTTAGTTTCTCATCTGTACTAATGTTATATGATATTATAGGTTTAGCAGGACATCTAAAATTTGACCCATTGCAACCTCGTCCTTGTCTGTTATTTTCGTTTGGCGTGACAAGTTCGAGATTCGCTAAACGATTGCCTGTTTTAATTCGGTTGACGTAGTCTATTACCAAATCATTAGGTATAGGTCCGTTAAACGTTTCGTAAACAAATCTGTAGCTATAATAACTAACTTGATCAGTTAGTATTCCTCTGATAGTTATTCTAAGATAACCGATGTTGTTTATAAAACCAACAACATTTTTTAGTTTTTCTTTTTCGAATAATTCCAAGATCGTTCGCCTCGTACAGATCAAACACGTAATGAGGTTGAAATTCGTTTTGTAAAGACAAGTTTTCAATGTTATCATCAGTAACCGCGCCGTTAACATGATATACTCGCTGTCCAGCTGGTATGTCTCCGCAAACAAAGTGTAAATAAAATCTTTCCTGAACATTTCTACTTTCTCAGTATTATCTCCTCTAACACTTATCATCATTCCAGCTGGTGTTGCTTTACCAAACGGTTGTCCGTATTTGACGTGTATCACCGACCCTAACATTTCCCGAGTACGAGTTGTACTTGGGGTGAACATAATAATACTCTTGCTCGCTTGCGCTTGTCAGATTTTGTGCCATTATACTATAAGCATTTTATATCTCTAATTGATTGTTGAACTAGCGCATGTGCAGTGTGGTGAGATATCGATCGAACAATCAATTAGAGATATAATATAGCAATGCTGAAGTTACGTGATATAGCCAAAAAAAGCCTTATAGAAGAACCTACAAAAATAGCCAATGCTTTTGCAGGATTTGACAACAGCTATCGGTTTGATAAACAAATCATTTTAGTAAATTTCACTGCAACGAATCTTTATCATTTGTTAGAAACAACTGTAAAGCGTGAACTTAAAAAACATAAGGGTTTGAAAATACTAGTGCAATATCACGTTATATTTTCAAAGCTACTTGGGACTGACGAGAAAATTGAAGACCCTTACATTAACGCAAAATCAAAACGGATTTTATTTGGAACTGATCTTTCTTCACTGGCTGATGAAATACACCAGAAAATTTGGAAAAAATAGAAGAATTTACCGAATTAGGTTCGGGCTGGAAGTTTGAGATGATTACTGAAATTTTATTTCACACAATAAAATATAACGTATTACGCGGTAGCGGCGGGTATATTGACCTACCACAAAAAATAAAAAATAAAGAATGTTGCATAAACATAAAAACCTTTGATAACAGATGTTTCCAGTAGGCTATTCTTTCTGCAATGTTTCCAGCAGAAAAAAAAAATGCTGATCGCGTTGACAAGTATTTTAGTCACGTATCAAAATTAAATTTTAATGGCATTGACTTTCCAGTTCCAGAAAATAAAATACCAAAGTTTGAAAAGCAAAATAATATATCAGTTAATATATTTGGTCTTAACGAGAGTGAAAATGTTTCTCCAAGGTATAATACAGAAAAAGCTTAGCAATCTACAATAAACTGGTTGTTTTATAGGAATCATTACGTTTGGATAAAAAAAAAATCTTTAACGGACTTGTTGGTAGACAGTATAACAAATATAACAATAAAAAGTACTTCTGTTATCGTTGTTTGCACGGTTGCTCAGACAATGAAAAATTACAAAAGCATCTACAGTACTGTAATAATATACAACGAATAACGATGCCGTCCAAAGATAATAATTTATTACAGTTCGTCAATCATAAGCATAAACTAAAAATTCCTTTCGTCGTATACGCTGACTTCGAATGTTTGCTCCAGCCTGTGCTTGGCGTAGAAAATAATCCTAACAAATCGAGTACAAGAAAAATTCAAAATCACATTCCATGCGGAGTAGCGTATAAAGTAGTTTGTTGTACTAATTCGAGTTTATCCAAGTCGATTAAATTATATCGTGGTAATGATCCAGCTGTTTGGCTTTTCAAGCAGTTGATTAACGAAGTTGATGATATATTTAATCGTTTAAGAAAAACAACTCCAATGATAAAATTAACAGGTCAACAAGAATCTGATCACGAAGAAGCAAAATTCTGTCATATTTGTGAAAAAGCCTTTGACTCGCCTGGTAATGAAAAAGTACGTGATCATTGTCATTTGACCGGAGAGACTCATGACAAGTGCAATCTAAAATTTCATGCTCCAGATTTTATTCCAGTTGTTCTTCAAAACTTCCGAAGATAAGACAGTCATATTATCGTAGAAGCTTTAGGTGATCCTGAAATAACGTCTCGTTTAAAACTCGATAATACGATCAATTGTATCCCAAATAATTTTGAAAGTATATGTCAGTTACTTTAGGTAAGTTGCGTTTTATCGACAGCCTACAGTTTATGGCAGCATCGTTAGATGAGCTAGTGAAAGGTTGTAGCGAGTTTGATAACGTACAAGTTTATTTTGGAGATAAATTTAATATATTAACGCAAAAAAAGAGTATTTCCGTACGAGTATCTTGGAGCTTGTGTACTTGATTTGTCGAAGTGGCTTGTATACCATTTTCATTACAATTTTGCTAAGAGGCAGTGGCCGTCAAGTAGATTATTGTTTACCAATACTGACTCACTTGTTTATGAAATTGAATGTGAGGACGTTTATCATGATATTTACAATAACCGACATCTGTTTGATCTCTCCGACCCCTGGCGATAGTAAATTTTATGATGATACAAATAAAATGATACAAATAAAAAGGTTATTGGCAAGTTGAAGGATGAAATGAACTCGAGCATCATCAAATATTTTATCGGGTTGCGGAGTAAAATGTATGCCGTGTTGTTAGACAATAATAAAATAACAAAAAAGCAAAAGGTTTGCCTCGCAATTTCGTTAAAAAGTTATGGAATTTGATGATTACAAGTACGCACTTGACGGCGGCGTTAGTTTTATAAGAGCAATGGCTATTCGAACAAATCAGCATAACTTGAAACAGATGTTATTATCAAACGTGGATTAAGTAATTTTGATGACAAACATTATTGCGAAAGTGGAGTAGATACGTTTGCTCTTGGGTACTGTCGCGACGGCAGATCTATACTCGATATTATATTTTCATCAGAACGTGACGACTAGGGTATGAAATTTTGTGTGAACTTTAGAATAATGTTTGAAAACTTGACAGTGACAAATAGTTTCAGTAGCAAGATCAAATATCTAATGATAGACGGTAAACAGTTGACAGTTGAAATTAACAATGAAATATCAGGAATATGTTTTAGTGGCAGTGACAAGCAAAAACTTTCGCTTATCAGATCCGGTAACAGCGAGTATTTCAATTATCTTGAAAAAATGAGCCGTGAGTTATGAAAGGGATTTAATAATTTTCATGATCTGATCAGTCAACAAAAATATACTAAACTTACCATCGATCTCGATCGGTTAAAGGTAGATTTTATTGATAAAAAATATCCTCTTAATAAACCACAAATAAAAGATTTATTTGAGTCTCGTCGTTGTGTAAGCAGTAGAATAAAGTTTAGTCTCTATTATCATGATGATGAAATATTTTTAATGCCTACAGTTGAAACAATGATAATCGGTGATGAAGTCTAAACTTCCAACCCCTGCTGGTATGAAATTTTGTCTAACAAATTTGTATGAAATTTTATCTAACAATAATACAATAATCAATAAAATAAACTGGAGCCAGAAATCTTGTCATCATTTTGAGAAAAAAAATTGTTGGGCGGGGTGAGTAAGTCCCTTGGGTGGGAATTTGTATTTGTTTGGATGTGGGTGGGACCTGGGATAGGGGTCTTGAGCCAGAATCCTCCCTAATTAATGATATAAAACCGATTGTATGTAACAATAATTAATGAAAAAAACTGTAAAATAAACTTGAGCCAGAAATCTTATCATCATTTTGAGAAAAAAATTGTTGACCGGGGTGGGTGGATCTCTGAGAGAGGGAATTTGTACTTGTTTGGAGGTGGGTGGGATCTGGGATAGGGGTCTCGAGCCATAATCCTTGTTTTCTCTTACTACTTTGACTCTTGTCTAAGTGTTAACTTCAAAGCTACAACAAATTTGGATGCATTTAGATGCTTAGGAAATCAAGAGAGGGGATATAACTATGTCGACCATGGCTGGTTAAGGTATTGTTGTCGGAAACGGTATGGTCCATTGAGGGTTCGATATAAAACGGGGTAATGCAACCAGTTGTTGATATCAAACTGCAGCTTTGATGCAAGACTAATTCATTCAAACTGAAATGGTAGTTTTGCACTGCTTACAATTATGCAAAACTGAGATGAGTTGCACCTGTTCAATATCCATTCAAAAGCATCTATGAACAGAGTTGCTTAATGCTTATGTTCACATAGACCATCATTCTATGGTCACCAAACTTCAATATTTGATTTCGGCCATCCAATGTGCGAATCTAAGATTAAAGTTTGCATAAGGAAATATCACATATAAAATACAAATTGCTGGTCCCCTTGCTGAAGGCATGTCATTCGTATGAGAGTTACGTTTAAAATGAATTATTAGTAATGTAATGCATATCAGGCAGGGACTGCACTTGTCAATTTGAATGTGTCTGTGATAAGAAAAACTGAGTTGTGCTACCTTAGCTCTAAGTAATTTAGTTCTCCGTACAAGATGAAATGCATTTATACCGATCATAGCATCTAACCCTAAACCCTAACCCTAACCCTTGAGGTTTTCTTTTTGTTTTCTATTCTGATCCGAACACAAGCTAGGCATGTAGTTTTCATATTATGACACTGTTGTCCGTGGTTTTGTTGCATTATTTCAATCTTGTTAGAAGATTTACCCAGTCATTCAGTCTGCAAAATCCTAATTTACTCACATGCGCTAGATAGCGTTTAATGAACTGATACAAGGATGATTAACCTCGAGGAGGAAGAGGTAGAGTTTAACAGTCATACTTCTAATCTACACAGGCATCAAGCTGCAATATACATTTCATTGGTTTTAACCCGAAAGTAGTGATCTATGATGCACAAAACGTACAGCACAATTAAACCTCATAGAAACAAACTCCTTCGCGGATTTTATCCAGTTCGGACACAGGAAGAATCTACCATGACATATCCATGTTTGTGATAGAACTGCAGATAAGGGGGCATACATTTGGTTTGGATAAGCCATGAATCAGACAAGAACAGTACGATTAAACGTGATTTTTGTGTATTAGTGAAGAATTTTCTGTGTTCCTCCATTTCCTATTTTTGTAGATGTGATCAGAGGTACTGTTTTAAGATTGTCCACTTCATGTACCTTTGCTTTTCTTCAATATGTGATTGGGCTAGTTTTCAATAGATAAAACTGCATACGATTTTGTCAAGTCGGTTGTCCCCAGACGACTAAATAGCATGTTGTATTAAGTACAGTAGTTTTGCTTTCTTCTGCCATTCGATACACTCCTCTTGAGGTTAGTTATTTCATCTTGACAAAGTTTACTGGAGCCCTAAGAAAGAGCTTCGAAAACCAATGTCTTGTCCTCCTGGTCGATCTCCTCTCTCGTGCACTCAAAACAAAACGTTTATGATTCTTATTTTCAAAGTTAATTTATGCCTTCATTGGTGTGCACTGCAGTGCTTTAAATATTTAAAACGCTTGCTTCTTGCAACATATTTGATCAGGCAGTTTAACTAAAATTAAAAACACATACAATCTTTACTGTTGCTATCTTTTCTTTAATATTTTGGATTGCAAATATGGCTTCCAAACGCCGTCCAAATACATGTAAGTTTCTTGCTTGTGTTTTGTAACATTTCTTATGTTAAATCTAATTTAAAAAATGTTAATGACAAAGTGTGAAGTATCTGGGGTATTTTTTTCCTTTTATAAGGACAACTTCTACCTACTTCTCAAACAAAAATCCTTATGAATAAAACAGAAGCATACATCGTTTGCCGGATAACAATTTGCATATATTGACATTTTTGCAGAAAACTAAGTTACTACTTAACGTAGATTTAAATAAATTAATACAAGTTATGAATAATTCGCCTTCACAATCCGTTTGTCTGGCTCTATTACTTGTGCATCTTTCGTTCAATTTAGCTGACAAGGAAACTCGTTCAATTTTGACTCACTTTGTTTTAAGCATATAGTCAAGCGTTGAAGTCTGACATACGACTGACTTCTTTCTTTCTAATAACAATTGAATACACACTTCGCAATTTGTGTAAAAATGAGCTTTAAGAAAGGTTGTTTAAAATCGTAATATTTCTCGCATATCCCTCGCATAAATCGTCAACAAATGAAAAAGAGAACGTACTACTTAAGTATGTGAAGACTCAACTGGTGCCTTCTCTGTTAATATAATGTTCGTATGTACAAGGTTATCAGACAAATTAGTAGGAAATGCCATGTTATATTAATTCACTCATCATAGGTGTTATGCCTGGATAACCGACAATGTCAAAATACGCAAAACTGTTGTCCGGTTAGCGAAGTAAGTTCATTTTCTGTTGAGATGGGACAAGATGGGGGTAATCGTTCGAAACAAACTTTGTCACTACCATTTTCAATCAGATTATAGATAAAATGGTTATCGCCGAAAAAATCCAAAGGCGTGTTTGGACAGTGTTGGTCAACTAACATTACCATCCAGATTTTTATCAATACACAAAACACAAAATTATCTGCATTTTACATTCTAACTAGACAAATTTGATCTGCATTTAAGTTCCAACACGCCCACTCCCCCACCCCCACCCTTCATTTGATTTCTTAGCAATAATATATGAATGATCGGATATGGACATATAAGTTGTCTATGCTTTAGACGTTATTTGCATTATTGGCAATGATCAAGAGCATGCCTTCCAGCAGAACACCGTCTTTGTCTTCATACAAACTAGCCGTGAACCCAAAGCGCAAAGGTAAAGGCACCAAAAGAAGCTATGGAAATCACGGTTCTGAACATGTGTTTAGTGTTCCAGGCACGAATTTTGTCCCGAATCCAGGATTCATCTATA
>JAECUM010051627.1:0-11571 GCA_016617855.1 Megalonaias nervosa | reverse complement strand
CTATTACCTGACCACAGGCTTTCATTGTTTCCACAATGTAGCTAATTATGTCTCTCACTAATGTATTGTCTGTTTTTATATCCAGGTTAACTAGCATTTTTTCGTGAAATATTTGCTTATTTTGTATTTGTCCAATTATCTTGCCCCTTTCTTGTTCATTTTTCTTACATTCTGTTATTACATGAAATTTAGTATAACTTGCTATTTTGCACATTGGGCATTTTGGTGTGATTTTTATCATATTTCTCCTCTTTGCTACTTCGCCAGTTAACCAAACATTGTGTAGGTATTTAAACATTATACTTTGTATTTTTAGTGATTTTATATTAGTCCAATTTGTCCAAACTATCCCCCATTTTACCCCCCAGTTTTCGTTTTCAATTTTATTCCTTACGTTTTTTGTTACTGTTTCTCTAATCCAATTATATGTATTCTTCTTATCGACTTCCCATATTTCTTTAACGTCTCTAAATTTGTGTAGAAGGTCTCTAATGTAATTAAATTTTCTTGGAACTAATAATTTTTTTGCTAAAGAATTGTTTTTATAAATGTCCTCCCTATTCCTAATCAAAAACCCAAACCAGTAAATAGAAAGTGCTTCCCATGGAGTTTCCGGTTTTGAATTTAAATCTTTAAAGCGATTAATTATGTTGGCTTGTTTCATTAAACTTGGGTTGGGCAGTGCTAGTCCCCCTCTCTTAATCACTCTGTATAAAGTTGGTTTTTCAATATAGTGCATTTTAAAACTCCATACGTATTTGATTATCTCATTGTCAATTTTCTCTAAAATTGTTTTCAAAATCAAAGGATTTTATCATATAGTTCATATTAGAGTAAAAGTATGTTTCAGCCACTTGTGCCCTCTCCATTATACATAGTGGCGTTTGTGCCCAGATTTCCATATTACTTCTCATCTTCCTTATCACATTTTTTTGGTTTTCTTTTTCATCATTCCCCCCAAAGTATACCCCTAGAGATTTAACTCTATTTTTAATTTTTTTTTTTGGGGGGGGGGAGTCCCGGGTGATTCCCCCTCCAGTTACTTATTTTAAGGATCTGTTTTCTCGTGATTTATTTTTGATCCTGATGCTTTTTCAAAGGATTCATATTTCTTTTCTAGATGTTTAAAGGAGTATTGGTCTTTTATAAAGTTGGTGCAATCATCTGCGTGTTGAAGCATTTTAAATTCATATTGGAGATTTGGTATCCTTATCCCTTCAATTTTTTGGTTTGCCCTTATCCTTATACTTAAGATTTCTATTGCTATTACGTATAATAGTATTAACAGTAGGCACCCTTGCCTCACTGACCTTTGAATTTCAGATTCGTCCGATAACGCTCCATTTATCTGTACCCTCGCCTTAATTTCCCTGTACAGAATTTCAGTCCATTTCCGAAAGTTTTCTCCAAAGCCAAATTTTATTAATACACTTTGTATATAGTTATGCTCAATTCTATCAAAGGCTTTCTCTTGATCAATTAGCACCATGGCGCCTTTTTGATCAGAGTTCTGTATATATTCTATTACAGTTTTTATATTGAGTATATTGCCCTGTATGTTTCTGCCCTTGGCTCCACATGTCTGATTTCTGTTTACTATTTTATCCATTCCCTGTTTAATCCTATTTGCTAAAATTCTGCTTAGTATTTTATAGTCTATGTTAAGGAGGGAGATGGGCCTCCAGTTTTTTAAATCTTCCCTCTCTCCCTTCCCCTTGTATATTAGAGTAATTACCCCCTCCCTCATGGTTTTCGTCATTGTCTGATCTTAAGAAAAATATGAGTGTATAGATTTTCTAAGATCGGCGTTAGCTCTCGTTGGAATTTTTGATAGAATTCCGCTGAGAGTCCATCTCTTCCTGGTGATTTTGTTTTTGCTAATTTTGCTATCGTATTCCCATTTCTTCTGAGGTGATGAATTCATCACACAATTCCATATGTACTGATGAAATTCTATCACATTTAACATCCTCAAAATAATTTTGCATTTCATTTGGGTCAATAACTTGTTGTATATAGATCCTTATAGTATACTTGTATTCTGTTATTTCCTCTTTCCTATTTAGTATCTTATTTTTTTCATCAAGAAAATTTTCAATTTTTCTCCCCCCTTCCTTAGTTCTTCCCGTTTGTATAGATCTCGTACCCGCGTGTATATCCCCGAAAATTTTCCTGCTCTAATCTCCCATTTTTTATTTATTTCATTATTTATCCTATTATTTTCTCTTTTATTTCGTTTTCCATTTCTTTGTTCTATTTTTTAGATATCTTCCTAGTTCATCTATTTCCTCCTTTTGTTTTTCTCTTATTCTATTTGCAAATTTTATGGCTTTACTTTTGAATTTATCTTTAAGTTTATCCCATTCTCCTCTTATGTCCCATCTGTTTTTCCTACCTAATGGTTTGTTCTGGATTTCATCCTCCGTAAATTCAACTATTAGTTTTTTTTAATTTCTCCTCTAAATTCTTCATCATCTAGAATGTTATTAATTTTCCATATTTCCTTCCCACATTTTATCCTATTTTTTATTCTTATTGTTAATTCAATTAGTTTATGGTCTGCAATTTTAATCTCCGTTATACCCGCTTCTGTGTAAATTCCCTTGTTAAAATTAGTCCCATAAAATTTATCAAGTCTGCTAGCCATCCCATTTTTGTATTCGTATGTGTATTCTGTCCTTAAAATATTTAATAGTATATATATGTCACTCAAGTTGTGCTTATTAGTTAGTTTAGTCATTCCCTCTTTAAATCTTAAATCGTTCGGTGCCAAGTTGCCAATCCTGTCTATTCCATCTCCCACCCAATTAAAATCTCCTCCTAGTACTAGGTATTCCATTGAGTATTTACTTATGTATTTGTCAATGTTTTCTATAAAATCCTGTTTCCTATATTTGTTTGCTGGAAAATATACATTAATTGTTTGTATTTTATTTATTTCAATGGGTAATAATCTACCATTAAAAAAGGCCCCCTCTTCTTTCCATTCCCATAGTACTCCTTTCTTATTTTTTTATTATGGTTGCTACTCCCCCTTTTGTGTCATCATCTTTATAATTACTTACTAGTACAATTGCATTTAACTTTTGCTCAGTTTGTTGTATTAGTTCTTTTGTTAACCCATTATGTGTCTCTTGTATTAAAATCACATCATATTTAATTTACAAATTTGTTATTTTATCCTTATTTATTCCATTTATATTCACTGAGGCTATTTGGAAGTTTGTTCCTTCCATTTGTTATTTTCTCCAGGTGCCGCATCGTTCATTTAAATTTCTTTCAATTAAGTTTGTAATTAAATTAATTTTCCTAGTTATAGTTAATTATTTTGTACTGGGGATAAACCCCAATCAATGAAATCTGGGGGGGGGGGGAGAATCCTCCCCCTCAAATTGGCCTCTGTTTTCAGTTTCTTCTATTCTTGTAATTTTTTCTTCCTCTCCTGTTTTTTCAGAATCGGTATCTGTTTTTCCGTTTCCCGTGTCTATTCCTTTTTCCGTGTCCAATTCTATACTTTGTTCTCCCTTTCCGCTTTCGCTTTCGCTGTCCTGTTTCTTTCTCTTCTTTCTTTTTTCCCCCCTTTTTTTTCCTTTCTCTACCTCCTCCATCCCTATTTCCTCTCCTAGTGGCATACTCTCACTTCCCGTAGAGATGGAAAGTGAGTTTTTCATTTTTCTTTTGTTTTTCCTTTCCGGCCTTATGGGAGTTGATGTCATAGGTCTAATACCTATTAGATCTTCCATTGGGTCTTCTACATTCCCTTCCTGTTTGTCCTCTATTCCTTCCTCCTCATCTCCCTCAGTGCATAGAATCTATTCATTTCCAATAGCTCCCTCCCTGGGTTACTGATTGGCCTTGGTTTAAGTGGGCTCAGGTATTTATCCCATTTCTCTTTTTCTGGGTTGGATGCTATTGGTATCTCAGCTTGGGGCTGGTCTATCTCCTGGGTTTTTGTTACCTCCAGATGTCCCACTGTTGTTCCTTCTATCTGTTCATGTTTCTTCTATGGTTTTCTCTTCTTGCCTACCTCCTTTTTCCTTTTCTATTTCATCCTTCGCTTGCTGGTATATTTTCCTGATATTTTCCAATATCTCGTTTTGTTCTGCTTCATTCAGGTTCTCATTTTGTGTGTTAGTCACACTGGCGTATGATCTAACTGGTGGTTGGTTGGGGCAATCCTTTACGATATGTCCTGTTTGCTTGCATCTGGGGCATGCTCTGTTTTCACATCCCCTGTACCAACTCTTGAGGAGAAATCCCATTACGTAGAAATAGACTGGTATTTTACTAACATCCTCCTTTAGTATAGTTATTATTCTTACACCGGATTTGATGGGATTGAAGCCCCATATCGTCGTCATTTTGTGTGATTTTATTCTTGTCTTGAATTTGGTTTCCAGTTTCCTAATGATTTCTTGGTTGTCAATTTCCAACGGGAGGCCTGAGATAAAGACATCCGTTGTCATTGCCTCTATCTCTTTCACTATTGGGGCTGCTGCCTCTACCGTCGCTTTGTGCCCTTTCACTTCTATCTGGTTTGTGTTCAGGATTTGGTTATCATATGATTTGGGGTAGATTATAAATTTATTTTTCCCTCCATTTTGTATTCCATCCATAAGATTGGTGTTAATCCCTTGCGATTTCATTGCTATTAGGATGTCTGCCTGTCTGGAGCAATCTGGAATCTCATCGAAGTCCAGGGTTTGGTATCCTTTTGGGTGGTAGGCTATTAGCCTATTCCCTTCGCTTATGGTCACAATGTAGTTCTCCAGCCTGTTCATTTGGGGTCTATTCCTAGCCCCCTCAATTTGTGCTTGTGCCATTTTTATTTTTTTTTGTGGAGTGTTAATTGTGATGAATCCTACTCACTACAGGTCTCACACAACTGTGCACAATTTTTCCTTCACGCCGAGTGATTTTAGTTCACTATCTTCAGATTTATTGCTGGTGAACTACTCCTACTTCTCTTATCCTATTTTATACTATAGCTTAATCTAACCCCACATGTGATTCCCTCCTATTGGGTTTGTGTTTAAGCTCAAAAATTTGGAAAATTTAAAATTTTCCACAATGCAAGGAACAAAAAAACCAAATAAAAACAAAAAGAAAACGACCTCTCTCAAAATACTCCAATTAAATCGAAAACGATAGACAAGCCTGCAACAAACAAACTATATGCATGTATGCGATACTTACCTAAGCGCCAGTATTCTTCCGGGCAGTCTGCTTTGTCCTGGTCATTTGTGAGATTGTTTTACCGGGGCGAGGTCCGGTTTTGCCTGGGCAGTAGTGATTGTTAGCCTGGCCCTTGTTATTTCTTCAATTTGAATTGAAGTAGTTGGTATAATTGGCACAATCTCCTGCTGGGGTTTGTTCACTTGTTGAGTCGTGCTCGGCGGGTTGCTCCCTAATTGGGTCTGCAATGTATGCTTCCTCTGTTGGCGCCGATTTCCCCCTCTGCGACGACTCCTGGGCCTTTGTCTTTGTTCTTCTTTGTTTTCCCAAATCAGCAGCAAAGTTGTTCTACTTTGCTGTGCTCTCAGGCTCCAGCCTGAAGCAACAAGAAGACCAAGTCCCTTTATTGCATTCAGTGCCTGGGCGTGAATAAGTTGCTACGTCTCTAGCTCCATTAATTCGTGTTCGGCGCCAAGGTGGATAAACAACAACATAATAAGAATTTAACAACTAGGAAAACTAAACTGTAATACAACTTTACAGACCATGTTTTCATTCACGTCTGCGTCTATCTAAATTTCAATCCTTCTCTAAAAAAGGCGCCAAGGTGCATAAATAACAACACAACAAGAATTAATTGTTTAGCGCATGTTTGTGTTGGTTGGGTAGAGTTATTTTCGATGACCCTGCTTCCAGACTGCTATGAATTGATGTGCTATCCATATTGACGTTGAACCCACAAAGAGACTGACTCCACTCTAGTCAACATCATCCGACAAATTGGTAACAGGAGTGACATCAAGTATAATAACAAGACCAACATCATCACAAGTGGAGAAGACAGAGAGCAGACACCAGAACAATGAAGGAAAAGAAGACGTAACTAAAGAAACAGAATACAATACGGTTATGTTCCAATCGGTCAAAGGCCCTTTCTTGGTCAAGCAGTATCATCCTTCCCTTGTACCCTTGTATATTTTGGTAATTTATGATAGTTTTAATTGTCAAAATGTTATTTTGTAAATTCCTCCTTTAGCCGCCACAGCTTTGAATACTATTGATAACTTGGTTTATCCCTGTTCTAATTCTTTGCGCTAAAATCCTACTTCGTATTTTATAGTCCACGTCCAGTAAATATACTGGCCTCCAGTTGTTCAGTTCCTCCTGATCCCCTTTCCCTTTGTATAATATTGTTATAATTCCCTCCCGTATTGTTTTTATTATTTCCACTTCTAAAAAAATGTTATTACATAAGGACTCTTAATATGGTATAATTTCAGTTTTAAAGGTTATTTAGAATGCTGCCGTTAGCCCAACGGAGCCGGGCGATTCGCCCTTGGACAACGATAGATCGATGATCTATCTCTTCCCCCTTGTGTGAACTCTTCGCACCCATTTTCATCTCTTCTGGTATTATTTTCCACTTTCTCATCACTTAAGTATCTCTTAATATTTTCCGCCTGGATTTTGTTTGTGATTTATACATTAGTTGATGGTCTGCCCTAATAATTTCTAACACCTCATTTTCCCCATTGATTACTTTTTTCCCCCTTTCCTTTATTCCCTTTGAAATTTTCCCTACTTGGATTTCCTCCCATTGATGTAGTCTGTATTTAACTTAATTTAATGTGGCAACCCTGGTTTTTACGTCATTTTTATTATTGTTCATTATGAGCAAAGCGTCTGATTTTTCTTCTAGTAAGGCTTTCATGTTTCCGCTGATATTATGTTTCTTGCTGTGAGATTTCTTTTTAATTTTGTCTATTTTATTTTCCATCACTCCATTAACATTTATACTTGCTATTTTTAGTTTCCTTTCATCCATTTTTTAAACTAGGTAGGATTCTAAGCATATAGGTAGATTTTACATTTTTGGGTGAAGGTTTATTGCACCTCTTTAAGGCCCATTTTGGCGGCTTTATATAGCGCAAAATCCATAGTGCTTTCGTCTTGTCTACTTCCGTAATGTCTTGAACGTTTGCGTATGTGTTATCTCTATGTTGCTGGTCCATTATGCTCAAATCTGTTATTTTCCGTTTCAGTCAGGTTAGTTTGCTTTGTGTCCGTTTTAACTTCCTCGTTTGTTTCTGTCTGCGCGTTCATTTTAGTTGGGTTTCCATCTGTTTTCAGTTCTATTTTTCCTCGTCCGTCCGTTTTTCGTCTATGTCACTTTTCTTGTTAGTTTGTTCTTTGTGTTTTTGTAGCTCAGTATGGTAATTGTTTGTTGCGGGATTTTTGTTTTTGGAGTTTTGGCATTGCTTTTTCCCAGGGATTTGTTCTCCTCCGGAGACCATTCCTGGGAATTCTATTTTTTCCCGCTTTTTCTCTTGGTTTGCTGGGGTTGATGGTAGGGGCTGGATGCCGATTAGGTCATCTTCTAGCCCCTTTAGCGGAGGTTCTCCTTCTGTTGATTCTCCCATCCTTCATCATCCTCGTTTGAAGACTTTTCTTCTGTTTCGTAGTGATACATCCTGGAGAAGGTAATATTTATTTCGCAATAGCAACATCTCCTCTTTCTTTGTTTCTATTATGCAGTGTGCTTATGAAAGGGGGGCTCCACCCTTTAAAATTCTCCCATTCCAGATCTTTCTGGTTAGTGGTACCATTTAACGTTTTTCCGGTATCACTATTGGATGGACTTGCAGCGTGAGACTCGTATGTACCCTCTGTGAGTAGTGTGCTTTCCACTGGTTGCATTTCGTGTATGCTTCCCAACTCAAAGTTTGTAGTTCCAATTTTTTAAAATTTATTTTGTTTCTGTTTCTGCACTCTGTGGTGCAGCTTTTGTGTTAATTATACCCTCTTGTTTTTGTTCTTTTTCTACGCCTATTTCAGCTGCTTGTATTATCCCTAGTGTTTGTAGGACGTAGCTTGGCAGCACTACAGTTCCTCTTCTATCTCAACAGGAGCATCGCCGCTCACTTTGGATGCGTACTTGTGTATTCTTTTATTCAACCTTTTGTTAGCGTGTTCTTGTTTCCGTCATCTATCACCTAATTTTCTTTCTCGCCGCTTTCCCATACTTGCTTTTTGTCTCTATACCTTAACAGGATGTCTTTTATTTGTCTGTACCTTCTGGGTACTTCTAATTGTTTTGTTCATGTATTATTTCTATATATTTCTGGTTTGATCCTCAGAGTGAAGCCAAACCAGTTAATATATAGAGCTTCCCATGCAAAGATTGGTTTCGCTTTTATTTTTTTAAAGTCTATATAATATGTTTGTGGCTTTTATATAATGTAAATTTGGAATATTTATTCCTCCCCGCTCCTTGCTTTTGTATAAGTAATCTTTGGGTAAACAAGGCATTTTTCCGTCCCATAATTGTATAATTGGCTTGTCCAATTCCTCAAGCTACTGCTTTCGAAATCCATCGATTTCATTATATAGTTTACATTACTATACAAGTACGTCTTTGCAACTTGGACACTCTCCATTATGCTGAGCTGCATAAGCGCCAATATCTGTTTTCTTTTCTTTTTTTCTCCAAGTTATTGACGTTTTATATCAATGCTTTATTCCGAAAGGTTTCACCTAGGGCCTTGACCTTGTTTTTAATTTGTGTGTGTGGTGGTGGTGGTGGTGGTGGTGGTGGTGGTGGGGTCCTGGGTGATATCCCCTCTAGTTCCCTGTAAGTAAGATTTCACTCTTATCATGGTTCATTTTAGAACCTGATTCCTTTCCAAAATTTTCAAATTCCTTCTGTAGATGTTTAAAGGAATTTGCGTCAGTTATGAAATTTGTTCTGTCAGCGTGTTGGAGCATTTTTAGTTTATTTTCAGATTTGGTACACGTATTCCTGTAATGTTTCGATTGTTTCTTATCTTGTGGCTTAGGATTTCTATCGCTATTACTTATAATAGCATTGACAGGGTGCACCCCTGCCCTACTGATCTTTTTATATCCAATTTCTGCTGTCGCTATATTCAACTGTACTTTAGAAATGATTTTATTGTACAGGATTTTAGTACATTTTCGGAAGTTATTTCCGAAACAAATTTCTCTAGAACTATTTTTATATAGTTATGTTCTAATCTGTCAAAAGCTTTCTCCTGGTCAAAGATGACCATGTCACCGCGTTGGCCAGATATATTCCGGAAGTCTATCGTGGTCTGTATATTCGAAACGTTATTTTGGATATCCCGTCCATTTTCCACACAGCCCTGGCTACTATTACTTATCTTTGACATTCTACTGTTTAAGCTGTTGGATACTAAGGATGTTATAATCTACATCTAACAGGTAGATAGGTCTCCATTTTTTTTTAAAAAACTCGTCCCTATATCCCTTCCAGTTATATAAAATTAAGCTCCACCTCTTTAATTTTGTCATTTTTCCCTTCCCTAGAAAGATGTTGTTATATAGAAATTCCCAAATTGGTGTTATTTCTTTATTAAATATTTTATAGAATTCAGCGATTAGTCCGTCCCTGGGGTTTTTTCTTTCGCCAGGGAACACATTGTCTTTTATATCTCTATACTCGATATGAAATCATCATATTGTTCTTTATTCTCATCTGAAATTTTGTCACATTTAACCCCTTGTGTATACGTGTGCATCTCGTCTGTGTCAATATTTTGTGAGGTATATAGTTCTGAATCCAATATATGTTTTACAGACTCAAACTTTTGTGGATCTATATGCACAGTGATACTGTATTTATTATGTTTGACCCTCAGGAATTCTGGATAAATGTCAGCCATATTGGATAACTCCATATCATCACCTGTACCATTGTTTTCATTTTCACTCTGTACATGACTTGCCAGCATGGGATTATCTGTGTGGCTCTTATCTTCAGGTATATCAGACATACTAAAGCCAGAGAATGATGCAGAAAAGGTTGAGCTGAGCGTGATGAGTAAGGAACCTACCAGGCTGGTATTTAAATATCTTTCCATGATTCTGATATTTTCAGCTTGTACTGGTATGGCAAAGAGTTGTATTATGTGCAATGGAAAAGTGTAATATCCAGCGCCTTCCATGTAACCAATGGGGTGAGGCAGGGGGGTATTCTTTCCCCTTTGTTATTTAATATATACATAGATGAGTTAAATTGTAAATTGGGTCAGTGTTACGTGGGGTTACATTTGCCACCAAATGTGTTGTTTCTTAACAATTTTAGTTGTGCTGATATGTCATTGATAAGTCCTTCTATCACATGTTTAAGGAAATTATTAAAGATATGTAAACAATACACATTAGAGAATGATATCATCTATAATACAAAAAAATCAGCATGAATGGTCTTTCAGTCAACTTCTTTCAAATTACCATCTCCACCCCCTGTACATCTTAAAGGCAATGCTCTTACGTATGTCAACAGTTATACGTATTTGGGTCATATTTTGAAATCCAATCGGTCAGATAATGAAGATATGATGAGACATTACCGATTTTTGTGTACTCGAACAAACATGCTTCTACGTAAATTTAAGAATTGTTCATTGAATATCAAAATTAGATTATTGAAATCTTGTTGCCGCACTATGTATTGTGCTCCTCTGTGGACAAACTTTAGAGAATGTATGAAAAGAAAACTAGTTACTGGTTATAATAATGGTTTTCGTTTTCTGTTAGGACTTCCTAGATGGAACAGTGCCTCCAACATGTTTGTAAATTATAATGTATTCAGTTTTGATGAAATAATGAGAAAGTATGTATTCTCAATGATAACAAGAATATCTAATAGTAAGAACTGTATATTGAAATCTCTTTGGAACTATGACATTCATTTAAATTCTCGTACTATTAGTAGAAGGAACAAATTACTCTTTAACACATTAACCCCTGGAGGTTTTTGTCGTTTGCGCCTGAAATGCGAGTAGGAAACCCATTTTGGGGGCTATTTCTGAATATATCCTAATACATCGACCTCCAAGACATTTTAGGTTAACCTAATGCCTAGTTGTGTTAGAAACATCGTTTTTTTTCCATTGGCTATTTCGCCTGAGCATGAGCAGAAGGGTAAAAGTTGGAGTTTTTTTTTTTTTGCTTAACGAACCCATCATTTTCGTGTCGAGACCACTCTTTATTCTAAATGTCCATCTTATCCTACTTTTTGCAAAGGTTCACCTGTCTGTGTGCAGTTCAGACCGGTCTGTCTTAGATCTGAGGCCAAAAAGTCTAAAATCCGGACACAAAATCGGGTTCTGACCTCGTGCGAATTTCGGCTGGAAAAAACTCGGGTCCAAAATGTTACGTTTTTCCCTCTGTATTTTGTAGTGCAACTAGAACATCCATATTATTTGGTATCGTCGTAAAGCTACATCTGTCTACCTTTCTATAATACCACCCACTTTATTGTGTCATACATGACCTTGACGCTACAGAGCTCAGAAGTAGGCTACCACCTCCTGCCGCGTAAACGCGGCGCCAGGGGTTAATGAGTTAAAC
>JAECUM010051626.1:0-10389 GCA_016617855.1 Megalonaias nervosa | reverse complement strand
CATACATACATATACACACACACACACATACATTGATTAGGACTATTAGATGACCGTTATCGAGACCCTGAGTCTGAAAATGTAATATTTTCTTATTATCTAATACTTTTCAGAAAGAAAGGAATTCATTTATAGTGTTTATCATGATTAACGATTATTTAATGAGAAGGCTATACTATTTTTAAAATCTGTCCATTCGACCATCTGTCTGACTGTACAATATATTTACTGATGTATATATCCATCATGCTTTTTTTCAAACATGATCGGACGTAATCACATAATCTGTTCAATCACTTTTTTCTTGGCTTATAGTTATATTGTGTTTATAAAGTTGAATACCAAACCGGACACACAAGTGGGACCAAACCGTACACTAAGCAAAACGCTCAGGTACATCTACATCTCGCATCAGGTATTTAAAAATGAATGAAAATAAAAAAAAGTGCATTAAATGCTAGAAGTTCACGTGATATTAAATAAGACTAAAACATTGTAGATACCTTTATTACATGCAAGTAGTATAGTGGGGTAGTCTACGGACAATGGGAAAATACATTACAGACCCCCCCCCCCCCGGGATAGTATAGCCTCAAGATTTATAGCCTCAAAATATCACCCTGGGATAGTATAGCCTCAATGGGAATTTTGCATAGGGACAATAGGAATGGAACAGGTAGGGTGACGTCACGGTACTGGACACTTGCAACAATGTAGCAAGTACCGTGACGTCATGCCATCTGTGTCATTTCTATATAAAGTTTGAATCATTCGCGTTTGTGTTTGTGGATAGTATATAGCAAGTACCGTGACGTCATGCCACATGTGTCATTTCTATACAAAGTTTGAATCATTCGCGTTCGTGTCGGTGAACAGTATATAGCAAGTACAGTGACGTCATGCCACCTGTGTCATTTCTATACAAAGTTTGAATCATTCGCGTTCGTGTCAGTGAATAGTATATAGCAAGTACCGTGACGTCATGCCACCTGTGTCATTTCTATACAAAGTTTGAATCATTCGCGTTCATATCTGTGGATATTATATTATACCCAAATTATACAACTGATTAAAAAAATTTTTAGGCAAGAGAATAATGTTTTGGGGAGTTAAACATAAATTACACAATCGAATAGAAAAAAATTTAAGGCAAGAAAGAGTAGATCTTTTTGAGGCAATGGATTGACCCATTACACATAAATTATACAACAACTAAAAAATTTTAGGCAAGAGAGTAGACATCTTTTCGAGACATATGAGTGGCTCTGAAAGGCGTCGTTTAGTTTTCTTCTACTTTCCTCCCTTCTTCTTCTCCACCAGCACCTCATCTTCTTCAGTACATTTTTATTCTTTTTCTCATCCTTTCATCTATTTATTGCTACAACCTGTGGAAAACTCAAGTCTATATTTATAGTCTCTAACTTTCCAGCTTCAATGACCTCACTTTACTCAACACTAGGGGAATAATGGCAACAGCCGAACACGAACGCGAATCACATTTCTAAATTAGACCTAGGATCTATTTATAGCTACAACCTGTGGAAAACCCAAGTCTATATTTATAGCCTCAGAATTTCTAGCTTCAGTGACGTCACTGAACTGGCCGACCTGAATACGCGATACTGTAGGTAGGTAGATAAGTAGGTAGATGAAATGAATTTGATATGGATAAAGGGAGTTTTATAGGGACAAAGACCAATACACACACAAAAGAAAGGGAGAAAGAAAAAAAACAATATCTACTATCCACACAAACGGATGAGAACGCATAAAACACACATACATGTACTATCCAAACAAACAAACGAGAACGCATAAAACATACACATATATACTATCCACACAAACGAATGAGAATGCATAAAACACACACATATATACTATCCACACAAACGGATGAGAACGCATAAAACATACATATATATATATACTATCCACACAAACGAACCAGAATGCATCAAACACACACATCTATACTATCCACACAAACGTACGAGAACGCATAAAACATACACAACACTCTACTATCCACACAAAAGAACGCAAATGCATAAAACACCCACATATACTATCCACACAAACGTACGAGAACGCATAAAATACACACTTTACTATCCACACAAACGTACGAGAACGCATAAAATACACACACATATACTATCCACACAAACGTATGAGAATGCATAAAACATACCCATATATATTATCCACACAAAAGAACGCGAATGCATAAAACCCATACTCGGTTTTAGTGTCGGAACGCTATGATAGCTCATGTCATGATGAGGGATAAAGAGAAGTCAAAGAGCATTTGTAATGATAAATTTTTTGAAAACAAACGACAGATACATTTTTCTCAAACACAACATTTTTTATTCAACAAACTACTAACAATTAACAATAACATCAAACAAATTATTTTTGACAAGGTTGACAACATTGTGAATCATATGAGATTTCCACTGATGGAAGTCATGAGGCCATTGATGTACACTAAGTTTTCTAGCTAAAGACAAAAGATAACCATAATGGTCACAAAACCATCGATCTACTTTCTCATCGTTTCTAGAAGAGTTACTACCAAAATAAGTCACTAAATGTTCTAACGGATATCCAAGACTGCGTTGATGAAGAAAATACACACAATATTGTCCACACACCATGGAATCTGTGCCTTGTAATTTCACATTATTGAATCGTGTCGTCTGGGCATTTCTTCTCATAAAGTCAATGATGTCGTCTTCCAAAGGGGGTAATCCATACGAATCAAAATACTTCACACAATCCTCTTGAGGGAAGTAAACGGCTACCCAGTGGGTTCCTGGGAGGTGACTGTCGTCCGTGTTGATGACATAAGCTTGATGGTCTTGAGGTTTGCGATGAAGTAGTTCATCTTTAGCACACACGACAGGATTCCAAGAAGCAGTATATTAACTGTTATTCAAAAGGTAATAAAGTTCCCAGGTATCCATTTTTGTTTGTTTGTTTGTTTGTTTTTTCACAGGTAATGATAAGTCATCAATTCAATTCTGACTTTTTGCTTTTAAATCTCTGTCAAGTAACCGTTTCTTCGTTTTGTCTCCTCACTCTGGGCTAAGAGTGCTTCGATGCGATAGATCTCTAGAGTAGTCAATGGAGGGCAGGAAAGATCAGGGGCCCCGAGTGGCCGAGTGGTGTAAAGCGCTGACCGTTACGGATCACTGCCATCTCACCTCTGTCTGCGTGAGTTCGAGTCCAGGCTCGGCTAATGTGGGTACGTGAGAAAGCCTGCCAGTAGCTTCTCGTGGGTCGGTGGTTCTTTCTGGGGTTTTCCAGGGTTCTTCCCTCCACCACTAATACTGGCCGCCATGTATAGCCTATCTTGTGCTGAAAAATGGCGTTAAACCCTATAACAACAACAACAACAACAACAACAAAAGCAGGAAAGATCACGCAAGCCTTTATACCACTCATGCAACATTTCTTCTTCCGAGATGAGACTCCAAGCTTCGTCCAGATACTCGTCCAATTTTTCTTCTTGGCTCATCATCAGACATTTATCGTGTTGAATTTGACTGGGATGATCGTTTTGACATCCATAACAATCTTTCTTGGTCAATTCCGTAATTTTATCCGCCAGGTGTTTAGCAAAACAGGACACTAAGTGTTGTTCTTGTTCTGGCCATCTGGACGTGACCACTACCTCATCCTCTTCGTCTTTGTCTTGGGGTTCTGCTTTCACGGTATCCTCCCATTCCATTTCCAAAGATTCTCTACTGTTCAAAGAGGGATAAGAGTCTTCCATAGTTTCTAATAGTCTAGAATTACTTCTCTCAAACTGTTGATTTCTATGGTATTATCGAATTCGGCATACAGGATGACGTTTGCTGTCTCAGTGAGAGCTTCTGCAAACTGAAGTTCCACACGCAGTTGACCGGATTTTATAGGGTGGAAATGTTCCTCGTCGCTGCCTTGGTCTAGAATGAAATCAAAAGCCCACAAAGTGTAACCTCCTTCATAATCTTCGTACGAAATGCCGTGACTGGTGTTGGTTCCTAGCTGTCCGGTAGCTTCGTACAGGGACAAGTACGATCTCAAGTAATTCTTCTGGGTTAAGTTGGGTTCGAAGGGTCTGGTACACAAAGTCTTGCCATCGCGACTGACTTCGATCTTTGACACTCTGTAGTCCTTAGACTGGAAGGGATTCTGATCGTGGGCTCCGTTGAGGGCTGCGTTGATGACGATACCAACGATTAAACGTTTGGGTAACTGTCCTTGGAACAGATGATCTTCGATCTTGGATCGGAGTCCAGTAGTAATGATGAAAGTTTTCACTTCTACGCGTCGTATCGGATACTTGGCGGTCGTTCTGCTCAATGTGTGACTAATGTCGTTTCCCGCTTTAGGTAACACTTCTACGCGACGCACGTAAAGTCTGGCTTCTTGGATGATGGTTTTGTACTCGTTGGCATGAGCCATCAAATGGAAAGCGACACTGCTGAGATTGAGTCTCAGGCGAATATCCACTCCGTTGAGCAAATACTTGTCTTGCAACCACATGTCCAAATGCAAGCGATCCATCAGTTCTAAATTACGACCTTGCAGGATTTTCTTTCGACGATCGTTAAAGCCCACATTGTGAGGATCGTCATCGGTTGTCAGGGATGTGTCGTTAAACTTGTTCTCACTTGCGGTGTTGGGTTTCCAAACTACGCAAGCATCCAGATGAATGTTTTTGGCCTCTTTTCCGTACGTCAAGAGATTTGCCAGGTACGCTCGGTAAGGGTAAGTATCCATGCTACTGCTGACCAGTTTATTATTCAAGTACAAATCCACTTCGCTGAACAAGGAATGCATGAAATTGTTGACGGGAGCTACTCTAGCATCGTCTCCCGGATTGGTGTTGTCTGTTTTGATCACTTTGAGTTTCAGATACAAGTAACTGCTATTCAGATCGATATAATCTTCGGGTTGTCCTTTGATTTCAAACTCGATGGGAGCTGAATCCGTCAAAGAGGAGACGGGATGAAATTGGACCCATTGGGATTCTTGCATTGTCATCATGGTGGGTGGCATGGCAAACAGATCCAGTTCCGACTTGGAACAAGCGCAAGGCACTCGGTGCATTATTTTCTCTGATCTAATAATCAAAAACGTCTAACTCTCGGACAGTTTTTCTTTTCTTAGTCTTTCTAGCTCTAGGGGTGTGAAGTCCTCTGAAGGGGTGTTTTCGTCGTCTTTTTCTGCCTTGTCCTTGCTGTGGCGTCAGGAAAGCAGGAATGTCTGACTCGGCATTGCCCAGGGCATTTATAGAAGTTTCTCGCCGGCCCAAAATGTCTTTACCCGTTTGAAGCAAGACATTTTTGCCTGCTCTCAAGAAAGCTTCTTTGAGGTTTTGTTTGTCAATGATGACATTTTGGAGAAATTCTTTGCCGTGCGTCAACGCGTCATCTTTGAAGGCGTGCAATCCTCGTGTCACCATCGTTTTCAAAACGGGAGCCACCGAACGAAAAGCTGATTTTAGCATATCTCCTAAACCATGTCCTCGTTGTCGAGCGACTCCTCGGTACACAGGATACATGACTGACAAAAGGTTAGGGTAATCGTTTTCGAAAATGGAGTTTCACTGTGACTTTCCCTTTGGTGAATGAAATATTTTATCCCAGATCTCCTTTCACAGTAATGTTGACAGTGTCGAAATACGACTTACTGACGGGCAAATTCGCGGTGAACGTGATAGGTGTTTCCGCCTTCCTCGTCAGCGTTCGTGGCAGAATCCACTTTGAAAGGAATGACACGCAGTAACGGTACGGAGGTGTGTCCCACCACTTTGTACTCCGCCACATCGGAGTACACAAAAATCAAATTCAGTCCTTGGCTCATTTCTACAGGGAATCTAAAATATTTCGCAAAATCCGAGTTTCTGGTCACGGCTGGTATTTCGCTTGCAGTCTTGATCAACTTAGGTCTCCACCCAAAATGTCATACAATTCAGGGCAAAATCTAATGGCGAATACTTTGTCCTCTGAAAATTTCATCATTAGGCGACGAGTTATTTTGTGGTAATCGATCGTGACACATTTTCTGGTTTTCTCCAAGGCTTTACCAAACACGTTATTGAACCTGTCAGCGATAGTGTTCACCAAATGTTGACCACTAAAATAATAGCCTGAGAGAATTTTCAACCGATAAGTGGTTCGTTTAATTTTGGGGTCTTGTGATTTCATAGAGTCAGCTGGACTGCTACGTTCATCCAAGTGTTGTTGCACTTGATCGTCATGAACTTCTACCGTAAAAGTGTTTTGATTTTCGATGATGTTTTTGATTTGTGTAGGGTGAATCATTTCAACTAAAGCCACTTCCCAATGGGCTTCATGATCCAATTGAATGGCCTGAGGTAATTTGGCCGTGTAACAGCATAAGGTATTATTGGGAAGCACCTCCATGGAACTGTCACTGGGTAACGTTAAGTAAAATTGGTTGTTCATAATTCCACAGTTCTAATGTCCGAGGAGTCACTGGAAGTCAGAGGAGTGTCTAAAAGAGGACTGTTGTGATTAGATTGGTGACTGTTGGATGGGGGATTAACGTTGGACACAAGACTCCCGTTGTTGTTTCCGTTAGAGGAATATTTCAGAGACGGATTTGGAAGAAGGTAACCAATGCAACTGCTAAGTAAAATGGTCCACAATTGTTTGTCTCCTTGTTGCAAACTCAAATTGGCAATGGCAGCACCGATGACACAATACACCACAAAGATTTGGCAGAAAAAGACGATTTGCTCTTTAGGCACACGTTCTCCACACCACACCCACATGGGTTGCTTTTGTAGATCTTGCAGAGAAGAACTTGGCGACGGAGTGGTCACTGCGGTAGCTGAGGCTGTGTTGAAGGGGATGATGGTCACTTCTTTTTATAGTCGATGATTTGCGAAGCGTCTATCCAAGAGTCAAAACTGGGAGGATATCCTTTCCAACGTACTTTGACTTCTTTGACTTTGACACGTTTTTTTCCCACCTTACGAATTCTTCGATCGAGAATGCTTTCGATCTCGTACACGTCGTCTTCTTTTTTGGTCACACGTTGTAACTCGGGCAAGTAAAACGTTCCTTTTAATACCTCCCCGTTCATGTCTTCCAATTTATAGACGGGAGGATGACGGCCACGCACACGTTGGGTGACACGAAACAATTCGGTGGTCCAGTTGGGTAAGTAACCTTTGTCGAAAGTGGGTTTGGTTTTGCCAATGCGCACCCAATCTCCTGATGCCAACACTTCACCTTTCTTGGGGACAGTCACTGTCGGGGACGTACCAAACAGGCGCTCGAAGACGGTCACTTCGTTGTCGGGAGTCACTTCTTGGGGGGCACGTCGGATGCTCCGATGGTAAGATTGGTTGTACAATTGGACGAGATGTGGCAAGACGTCGATGTATTTGAGAGTGTGTTGATGCGTAAAATATTTCCACATGCGTTCTTTCAAGGTGAATTGAAAATGTTCCACGATGCTGGCTTTGGTTTGGGGATTCTCGGTGGTGAAAAAATTATGTCACGTTTCTTCAGTTCTTTTTGGAAAGCTTGGTTCAGAAATTCGGTGCCTTTGTCAGTTTGCCATCGAAGAGGGTGACGCCCACTTTGTTTCAACACCAGTTTGAGGGTTCGCACTAACTCACTGCTCGATTTGGAAGTCAATAGCACGACCCAAGCAAATTTGGAAAAGACGTCGATGACACAAAACAAATATTTGTAACCACGATTGTAGGTGGCCAAATGAGAGACATCGGCTAAATCAGCTTGCTATTGATGATCGATGGCCTCTACTCGGGTGCGACTTCTGGAAAATTTTCGTCGAATGGGTTTGTGTAAGGTGTACGTGGCTTGTTCTTGTAACCAGCGTTGCACTTGAGGTAAACGAACACTTTTCAGTCAAGTTTTGGCAGCACGATACAATTTCTGATATCCTCCGTAACCACCAGTTTAAGTCCTTCAATCGGATTTCAAGGATCACGTCTGAGATCTTTTGACTCCACAGGTCCCTTTTATCTTCTTGGACCTTTTTATCTTCATCCTCCCAGGATGTTTCCCAATAGTCCTTTCAGCAAGGGTCCTCCTATTATTCCAATTACTCCTGTCAGTAAGGATCCTTCTATTGTTCCCATTACTCCTTTCAGTAACATGGGCAAAAAGGGCAAAATTCCTCCGCGTTGCACCAACATCTTTTTCTTTTAACCAATGGGTATTTTCTTTTGGACCATTTGGCGAAGAACGTGTTGATGTTTGGCTAAGCACTCTTTCTGGTGTTTAAACAAAGATATTGTGCCTTTCAAGACATTCAGACAACATTCGCACACGGTATCGATGACGTCTTTGGAGACAGTTTGTATGAGTTTTCTTTCGCATGGGTGGAGGAGCTTTGGACAGGACGGACAACATGTCCCAATGTTTGGCTAAACGAGGTGGCAGACGTTTCCTTTTCTTTCCTTTGGGGGTAGAAGAGGAATGTCTTTTTTGGGGTGGCATCTTTCTCGGTTGATTCATTGGTTCCGTGACACACAGCAAAAAATACACTAACGTCGATGACTTGTCACACGGTCTTTTATCCTTTTCTGGGGACTATCGCTTAGTCATAAAGGTGACGATGTGTTTTCCAAAATCGCCAAAGAATCCTCCTCTTTGGTGGCTCCTCTTTTTCTTTGGACAAGTGTCTTTTCTGGGGGTGACGTCTATGTTTGACTAAGCTTTTTTTCGGATGATGAAACTGTCTTTTTCTTTTTCCTTTCTGGACAGAAGAACGACAATGAGGAGACATCTTTTGGTACACAAAATACACTGAAGCCCATGACTCGACATGCATCCTTTTATCTTATTGTTTCTTTAGGAACTTGTTCTCTAACTTTGTGGCGAAATTATCTACTAGCTTATCCATATTAATGTAAAATCCTCCCCTTTGGTGGCTTCTCCTTTTTTTCTTTGGACGAGTGTCTTTTCAGTGGGTGACGTCGATGTTTGGCTAAGCGCTTTTTAGGATGACGTGACTGTCTTTTCTGTTTTCCTTTTCCTTTTTGGACCGAAGAAGGAACACGATGGTAAGGGTGTGCACTTCTTGGAGGGGACATCTTTGGGCGTTTAGCAGCACAAAAACACTGATCCGTATTGTTTGCCTCAGGTCTTTTTATACTGAAATGCGTCGCCACTGATTGTCTTTACGTCGTATCAACTTGATAACAGGCAACACATGTCGTGAACTAAAACGGGACAGTTCTTGCTTGGACAAATCCAGTAAACTCTGTAACACATCCGTTCTCTCTTGGACTTTGATTTTGGGGCAGGTACTTTGTGAGCAGCGGCCACTGCCGCTAAAGAGGAAGAGGGTGTCTCCGCTGGAGGAGATGTTTTTGGAGACACTTTCTTGCGGTTAGAAGCTGTTTTCTGTGGACTTTTCTTTTTCTGAGGTTGTGACCTGGTCTTGACACCGTTGCTCTTTTTCTTTTTATTCTGGGTACGTTTGGGCGTTGCTTTTTCTTGGGGACGACTTTGGGAGCATTAGGATCCCATTTTAAGAGGAAACGAATGATGATACCTCCTAGAGAACCGCCTCCTCCAGGTTTCAAAATGATTTGCTTTTTGGTTTGAGTGTCAATGCGAGGATCGGCTAGCTGCGTCAAGGCTACTTTGTTTCTCTCAAAAAAACATTTGGTTTGATGTGGAATGTGAATGATGCCTTGCAGTAATTGACGTGCTGTCACCGTAAACCATCGTAAGACTTCTTTGAGACTAGCTTTGTGGATTTTTTTTCGCTACTGATACCGTACAAGGCACGATTCAATTTGATGAGAAGATGAGACTGAAGGGACGTTGTGTTGACGATGTGTGAGACAGAGCCAAAGTGACCGAGGTTTTTATAGACTTTTTTTGGTGATTGTGATTAAGTCGACGAAGGGGACGTGTACACGACAGGCCCTCCGTCTTGGCACCGGTGGTGAAACAGATGGGTACGAAATCGCAAATAATTGGGGATAGTGGGTGTTTAGTCTACGAGTAAATAAGCGTGTGGGGTTTGAGTGGCATCGTCGTACGCATGAGTCAGCCAATGCGTTCCTAACTGTTTGGCTAACACTTGCACTTGCGATTTATCTCTAGGGCTTTTAAACAACACCACGTAATGAGCATTAAGGCTGATGGTACGATGGACTTTACTTTGTTGAAACAAATTTTGAGTGATGTAAATGACACTGGCATTACGATGATGCCCTTTGCGCGTAAACCAGAGTTTAATTTCTTCTTCGTCTTCTCCTAACATGTCGTCAAAAATAACCAAATAAGTTTGACTAGGGTCAGACACGATCCCGTCGTCCTCGCCAGGAATGCCTTCCACAAAGACGATGGAATCGCCTTGACTTTCTCGCAGAAG
>JAECUM010051624.1:0-35151 GCA_016617855.1 Megalonaias nervosa | reverse complement strand
CTCTCTCTCTCTCTCCAATTTTCCAGGACTGGTGGCAAATAGAAAGGGTTACAGTCTATGTCCGCATCTGGTGGCTTTCACATTTATGACGTGGTCACCGTTCCACATTTCCGAATCCATTTTTATTTAGCCGTAGCGAGAAGTCGTTGATATAATTCGGGAACTTGTTTGCCAGATAAAGAAGCGGTAAATATTTTTTTCACTTAGGTTCGGTCAATACATCTGGGACTGTTTATATATTGAGCAAGGGGATTCAGAAAAGTGACGGATACAAATCTGCGCCTCTCCTTCTGCTTCGAGCTTAGCGCTTTTTAGATGCTATATACTTCTGACAGAGTGACGTGTAAGGTGAAATTGTTTGGATTTGCAATATGCACAATGGAAAGAATACTCGCATATCTTTATTCTGCTTTTCATGTACAATGGCTGACACTTCTTTTCACATCATACTTACTGTAATTGTACATGATCTCAGCACACAACTGACAAAAATATCTGCTCTCGTCTTCTCGAAATAACAGTCTAGTCCAAAATAAACTTACTTAAGCAGTTATCAGAATAGGGATAGCAAATTTTGCCAGATTAAGCCATTGCCAACTTCTGAAAGTGCAATGAATGAGTTACACAATGTATAAAAAGGAAAAGAAAGTTATCGGTTCTTATTTTACAATTTACATTTGAAGTCCAGGAACAACTTCACAAGTTCCGGTGTTATTTCTTTTTAAATCGATCACTTCTATTTAGGCATCATGGGATTGCGAACTACAAGCAAGATTTACTTACCTCCGAAACTGAAGGGCTTTATTTACAACGTGCAAAACTACACACCTCCGAAAATGAAAATTTGACAACGGCAGTGCTCCATTAAGCATCGGCAATGTTATACTTTCAAAAACACATATTAACACACTTTTTTTTAAAAGAATTGTGCTTTGTTTAAAATTGCTTTCAAGAGAGTATTATATTGACTTCATTAAGTCATGAAAATGAACAAAAAAAGTAATGGGGCCACGTGTTTGGAACTAATTTGTTGCTCTTAACATACATACGTGACCTCGGAGCTGGTTGGCGCAGTGATTATACCCGAAATCGGATAATAAATCACTAGATAGCAGAGTCGCTTATTTAGCAACTAAGGCACATAGTGTCTAGGACGTGAAAATGACCAAACGGAAATAGCAATATGTTTTTTTGGGGGTGGGGGGATGAGCATCTGAAGTAAAGATGAAACTCTATACCCTATAACTCAAAGTACAACCATCAACCATACACGAAAGGGAATTAAACATTCTTTAAACAATGCCTTACATACGCAATGTCTTTTTTAAAATAACATTTATAATCAGTAAGGAAAACCTAAGAAATTATTTTCCTCATAATTAAACCCTATGCAAGGTGCGAAACTGCAGAGTGCTACCTTTTTATGAGCGACGAAAGTGGCCGCTATATGTCGATAAATCATTATATGGGAAATAACTCCTGAGAACATTAACCTAAATTGTAATGATTGTTCCCCTTAGATTAGACGGTGATGTTCTTTAATAAAGCGAATTCACATTCAATATTGATACTCTAATATTAAAAGAAATGTTTCAATCAATAACAAGCAATATTGAAACGTGTTCAAAGCACATAGCAATTTATTACAACTGTAGAACACAGACCGGTTGCTAGAAGACACTATAAATTGTAAACTAAATAGAACCTTCTTGGGCATTCCCAAGCAGTAATCTAATATTACCATAATCTGGGTACCAATATTCCAGGAACAAAACCACTGCAAAAGCTCCTGTGTATGCCCATGACATGACTTAAGCAACTATCGCAATATCAATATAATAAAATAAACAAGAACATCTGTATGATAAAACAGAAAATAATATATCTGTCAGAAACAGGCCATGCGGATCGACCTGTGGATATCCTTAAAAGGCCTTCTCAACTTCTATTATAATAGTAAATTTTTTGCCAGATGTTGTTAAAAACAGTTCCAAAGATGCACGCAGTGCATTTGAAGAAATATCTTCGCCAGCATCTGAGAGAGATGAACACCATCATGTCAAAATGATTATATCTCCAAACGATATATGCCATGATGATTACTTACCCTGATTAATGTAATGAGAAAAACCCATGAACAGTAATTTTCGTTCCGTATAACTCAATTTTCGTTTCCCGAAAGTTTATGTTCTGATTTTAAATGTTAGCGGGCTTTGTAGCACCATCTATCGTCTTTGTTTCTGGGTCACATGATTCGGCCTGTTTGGTATATATACCAGCTAACTGTGGTTGCAGTGGAGGTGTGTTATAAAACTGCATTGTGCGAAGATGTCCCATTTCAAATGAAGCAGGATAACCACCCAGCGGGAGCAAACACATATGATCGTAGTTCGCGAAACAGGAACGGGCCAGGCCGAGGAATCTAAAAAGAGTAGGGACTAGGTCTTTCGTCGACCTGAATACGGGTGCTACAAAGCTCGTACAAGAAGCGCAAAAATCTTGGAATCACGACCTTGCGACGAAACACATTTTAATTGAAGATCTGTCTTCTCACTTCTCTCGATCTTTGGCGAGTAACGACCGCAACCACGACCTAGTGGGCGACCCAGAGTACGACCCAGTCGACGACTCAACGACCCAGTCGACGACTGAGCGACTCACTGGATGACACAATCAGCGACCCAGTCGGCGATACAGAAAGACATCCCAATCGACGACTCAGCGACTCAGTCAGTGACCCAGTCGGCGACAAGAAGCCAGGAATAAGATAGTATCCAGCTGGGGTAGAAATCTGGCACACTGTGGAGCGCCAGTCATCAGACATACACAGCAGGGTATCATTCCAAATACAAAGACCTATCTTAAAGAACCCGAGATAGCGAGACTCGGGATAGTGTAGCTTAGGGAGACTGAGAGTTACCCGCTACATATTGTATATTTAATTTATATTGTGTATTTCACTTTTGTCCGTGAGTGAGGGTTGTGGACGGAGTTTTTGCATACTTGACTTTTGTCATGCTTGTAAGTGATGTGATGTTTACCAGGACTGAGCTGAAGGCCTAACCTTATGATTGGTTTTCTCGAACATTCTATTGATCTTAGATCAAGTGGGGATGTATATGTAGGGGCATTTGGTAAATAAATAATTCATTGCTATCTTAAGATCAGCCTCTTGATGCCATTTGTTATTATAATTTACAGTTGTGTTCAGATATAATTCGAACTGGAATTTCTAAGTGCTCATTGACATTTGGATTAATTCATTATTTTGGAATTTTTGAGAATTCATTCAAAGACATTATGAATTACATCATTGTGGTACCTCAGGACATTCAAGACTATCGGTACATCAGGACATTCAAGACTACTGAATTCATTCGGAACACTTTATACTTTCGGACTTGTGATAGGTCATTTATGATTATTTGGGATTTAATTTACAATACTGTACGTGTCTCTTAAATTTTCTCTTTGTAAATAAATTGTTTGTTGATTTTTCTAAACTTGTTGATTTCGCATCTTTCTGTTACATATCTTAAGACCTAGAGTTGTAAAACCCTAACCACCGGAGTTTCAAGCTACACCCTTCCAACTTTTTAAATTCGTTTTGTCACGTGATAGTAAGAAAAAAGGCGAGGAAGAATGTCCCATATCACTGTACAAGTCGGCATGATTGAATAAATATCTGCAATATTGTAATCATTTGACATGCTTTACAGTTGGAAGCTCTGAAAACACCGTATCTTTCAGTTCCCTCTGCTTCCTTCTTAATTTGCATATTCATGACATTCTTGATCCAGAAGCAAGGTTCGCCTGTTCGTCTTCAGTGTATGGCGGTATGACCAATTTTGTACTGATGAGCCGATTATCCAGATACACGAAATAGCTTAGACCTGCAGTAGATATACATGCCAGCCAATTTTATTTTGATTAGAAATTTTCTCATTTTGCATTTAGTACCTATTTATGATGGGATTGTACAACCGTCTTGCTGGAAGAGAGATGATTTTCATCTGCTCATTCGCATTATTTGTTTCAGAATCGATATCGTTTGCAGCTGTAACTGTACCAACACCATTCCCCAAGGAATGAGAATTGTTACAATTACGTAAATTGAAATACTTAACAGATCGTGACGAAACTGATGAGGATTGAAACCTTGTGAGTGGACGTCCATCGGCATGGCAGAAGAAAAATTAAGTGTTAAATCTGACACGCAAATATTCCTAATTCATTGAAGAATGCATGCATCAGAATGTGAAACTGCTTCAGTTCCAATCAGTTTATCTCCACTCAGTTGATCTTTTCTGGAATATATAAACCTTACCACCAATGAAATGATATTTCTCTGCATCGTGCTTTATGGGTGTTCTCTGAATTGTGACTATCACATGCAATTTCAGTAAATCAACAAAAACCAAAATGGGCTAATCAACATGTTGCTTTGTTCACTCTAACTTCAAATTCAAGCATAGCAAATGAGCTGCAGGGATTTTGAAACTGACTGCAATATTTCGAAATTAATAGGAAGCATTGAGTCTTCATGAGACTTCATGTGTCGAAAAGCACCATTCAGGTTTTTGACCATGAAATTCTCAGTAGGATCGGTCCAATTACCCATTTGGTGTTCTTATGATATTGCTTAAAGATATGTAAAAAGTGTGCTCGTAAACTTACCTAACTTAATTGAGAAAGAAACAAATAAAATGATGTGATGGTATAACAGGACGGACCATACCACTTGTAAATTCAAAACCTGTCTTAGAAAAGACTAAACCAACAACATTTACCAGCAGCGTGAACTTTTTGAAATACCAGCAACTAACAAGTCTGCAGATGAGAGAATATCTCCCATACCGAACCTAGGACTGGAGCTGTCTACCACGGAGACAAAATCACGGAATTTTTAAGATGTAAACGAGGTTATTTATTTAGCCTGATATATGCTCAGTTTTAAATAAAATATTTTGCTTCAAACAAATCAATATCAATTTTCATTTACAAGTCCAGCAATAAATTCGTTCTTTTTCTTCTGGATTGCATGGTTTCTCCACAATGAATATGTTACTCCCGACTGGAAAATTATTGGTCGCATGTATCACAATAATAATTACATCCCTGAAATCCTGTGATGCTATTAATGGTATCAAAATGGTCTTGATGATGATAAACGTGAATGTGTTTTCCATCTGGGAAGTTGGGTTCTCGAGATATGAGAACTTCACAACTGAATTGAGGATATACTTTAAATGTAAAGCGAAGAGTCAATACATCTCGAAGATTTGCATTTCAGGAATGCCATACACAGTCTCTTTGGATATGCTTGCTTATTCCAAAAGACGTTCTGTTTCTCCTCGTTGTTCGGTTCTGTCCGATTGCCGAATGCTCTTCGATGCTCTTTCCCATTTTGCGGTGTCGTTCTTCACGACATACGTTCGCACCACGACGATGGCACGACGATGGCACGTGCTAAGCTCATCTGATAGTGTGAAATGTCAATTTGGACAGTGCTGTGTTTGGTACTGCGAATGTTGTCCACCAATGGCCAGTTTTCTGCGTCCGCTATATCTAGGAGGTGAAACGATGCTCACGTGAAGAGTGGCTTTTCCACCAGTGATTTTAAACTCGTCATTGGATTGTTGGATGTTTTCAAATTTTATCGATGACGTAAGGTGTTAATTCTGCCGGTATACTAAGCTCGATGCAGACAACAGACTTCAAGCTGTCGTGGATAATGGAGAGTCTCAAACGATCCTGCTCGTTCTCTTGTCATTGTCGTTGCAGTGCTTCTAACAAGGATTCCCACAAATCTTTTCTGAAACATGCTCCTTTCTCGGATGGCACTTAAGACTTAAACTCTTTAGTTTAAATTGCACGAGTAAGCCGTGCTTCTAGATATTCTTCAGTTTTTCCGTGTCTCAAATGTGACAATTTTCTGAACGCCTTTCTTTTTTTCTTAGCGGATCTGGACTCTCTTGATCTTATTGCAGAGGAGGTAGAGGGTGTTGATTTAGGCTCACTCATATCATCTTTGAAATCACTAGCATGTACTTGTTGAAACACTTCAGCTAGCATATGAGGCCACACCGAAAGTCGTCGTCTCTTGGATTCTTCTCAGCAAAGTGGGACCTTTTCATCTAAATTCCAAAATTTAATTTTACTAAGTTTTACACACACTCGTTCCCTAAATATATTTATAGAGAGAGAGCATCTCGCCCTAAGAGTATATATTCATTCAGCTTTCAGACAATGAAGAAGACGATGGAAGAATCAAAACATATCGCCCTCACAGTATTATGAAAATCATTCGAAATTTTACTTCAGATTTAACTACGGACTATTCTCTAGATAAAAGTCAAGATACTTGCTTTATCTTTCAAGAGAAAGGAAATTGGGTTCCAGATTGTCGACAAAGTTAAAGCAAAGAAAAAACAGAAGAAAACAGAGACAAAGGAAAATATATCTGTCATCGTCGTCAGGATAAAGGGCATTGGTATGCAGAGTGTCCTAAGAAAAAGGACGTTGGTATTCAGAGTGTCATAAGAAAAAAGGACATTGGTATTTAGAGTTTCCCAAGAAAAGGAACATTGGTATTCATAGGGTCCTAAACAAAAAGGACATTGGTATGCAGTGTGTCCTAAGAAAAAAGGACATTTGTATTCAGGGTGTCCTACGAAAAAAGGACATTGGAATTTAAAGTGTCCTAAGAGTAAAGAGAATAAGCAGGTCAGCATTCAGAACTAGAATAAGAAGAAGAATCAAGGGCCGTCAAGAAATGTAAGAATCCAAGACAAATAGAAGACAGTGAAGAGGAAAAACCCATGACAGCGAAGAATTTCAAAAGAAGGGACCGACCGTGAAAGAAAGAAAATGGACGTTGTGATGTGCTATGAAATTTTCATTGTGATTCTGATTCAAAGAGAATATACCAAAGAAAACTTAAGCGTATGTTTTGTCTTGAATTTTTTCTTTTAGTATAAGATTAAACTTAGTTCCTATGACAAATTTGGCACTGCGGTATGTCTGAATATACCTCAATACATACAAAGTTACACCGCATATCATGTTAGGGGCCAACAATATAATTTTCTGGCACATGGGCCAGGCGCTTCTTTTCTTTTTAATTTCCGCTTTGTCAAAAGCTTGAAAAATATATTGCTCTGATTTAAAGGAAAATAACACCATACTACATATATTATATTTTTAAGAAAAGAATTAACCTGAGATAAAAGAAAATAACATAGCTCAAACTAAAATCACATCTCCCTCCCCAACCCCGGGGGGAAAATTAAGTGGTCAGTACCTTATAGCATATGACACTGCTATGTGTTTCTTAATTGTATAAATTGTAATCTAAACACTAACCAAAGTGGGATGGTATTTGTGCTGATATTAGAAATCCTGTTAGTAAAAATTCTGACACTGAAACCTACAAGTTACTATTGACACTTTGAGTGGGATGAAACCCCGGGCAAAATATTTATAAGATATTTTATAAGAGAAAGCCAGTAAACATCCAGTAAACATGAAACACACTCAAAATATTTAATGGACTACAGACATTAGTTAAATTCAAACAAAAGCAATCGCTCTCCTCAAATGTTTTTGATGATTCGGTCTTACAAAGGAATGCACGTTGTTAGCACATTCACATACGCTGGTAAATTACTCAAATACCCAAAATTTTCAATAAGTTGCATTTGGCCCGAATATCTTCCACAACATTCCATTTAATCACCATGTTGGCATGAGCGACACGTGTCAAACATGTGATTAAATGATAGTAAATATAATTATATTTACAATATTTTATATCTATAAAAAATACTGCCAAACTCTACAAATTTTTTTTACGTATCGATTTAAGTTAAAAACATTATAACAATTTCTTTTCAGAAAGATACGAAAAAACAATCTATGTAATATTAATGGCTATTATCAATTTACAAGTGTCAAACAGTTTTAGTTCACCCAGATGAATAACTTATACTCAGGTTTCCTATTTAATTTGATTTGTTTTTGAGTTCCCAATTAATCGCAAAAATAATTTATTGAATTTCTGTGTCATCGGTGAATGTGGCAGGCACACAAATGATTTCAGACTGGATTCAAAAAGACATAAAACTGCTTTCCTTCATATTGGTGTTAGACCCCTTGTATTCCCTAATTTATCATGTTAGACTCCTTGTAGTCCAACTATTTAACATGTTAGAGCCCTTATAATCCCTATATTTAACATGTTAGGCTCCTTGTAGTCCGTATATGTAACATGTTAGACTCCTTGTATTCCATATATTTAACATGTTAGACTCCTTGCATTCCATATATTTAACAGACTAGACTCTTTGTGGTCCAAATATTTAATATGTTAAACTTCTTGTAGTCCATATATTTAACATGTTAGACTCCTTTTGGTCCGTATATCTAACATGTTAGACTCTTTCTAGCATGTTAGATTCCTTGTAGTTCGTATATTTAGCAAGTTTCTTAATAATACTGCCATTTATTGTCACAATTGTTTTTTATTATATTTTTCAAGTTAACAGAAAATGTGATGTTGTTTACCTCGTAATGTAATCCCTATTGCCCACTGTAATTTTAATTTATCATCAAATAAATTTTTGAGCACTAAATTTTCAACTAGTGTCTAACAATCCAATCAAATAAGTTCATTTAGCATCAAATTGTTTACAGTCAGTACCTACTCGGGGAATTGTGTAACATGAAGGTACAAAACGGGCACCGATTCAAAGGGAGATAACTCTTTTCATATTGTAATACACTGACATTGTATATGTACTTTTAGAATAATGTCTTACTTTCCATTAAAGTACACCTAATTTCACCTGAAATCAGCTTAATACTACATTAATCCCATTCTTAAAACTCCTTATATCACCCGTAGAGACTATTAGGTTTATAATAGTTGCTTAATCTTACTCAATAATCTTAAATTACCAAATTATACAATATACACTATTTCGTACATAAATTAAGATATATTACCATGTAAGATATTATTGTATAGTCATAAATAATAATTAAAGGTCAAGTCATATAGTAGATGCTTACGACCTAATTAAAGAAGTTATTTCAGGTGCACCGTACCCTACATGCTATACATTCCAACCGAATCATCATGATTTGCATAATTACACATAAACAGCAGAGCTGACCTTCACAACAGTTATATGAAAAGGGTGCTCAGCCATAAAGCTGTTAATTTTCAGTTTGGACATACTGAAGAAGAAAAAGATAAGCGAAGTGGACCATCTTATATAATTATCGGTGGAGTATACATTGTTTACCTGAAGTTGTAATGGGAATCTCATTATAGCTTGTAGTAGTAAAGGAATATAAGGTTTCTAGCTCAGAGACCCCCTTCCCCCTCCAAAACCCTTCTATGTTGACATTTTCTTCAGCTCCGATGATGACTTTCATATGATAAGGCTTTTCTGACAAAATATGTTTTGTCGGGGTAAGGGGGGTCTCTGATCTAGAAACACTTATATTCCTTTACTACTGTAATCAATTTATTTATCAATGTTAAAAAAAATTATAGTAGAGATTTGATTGTACGGATTATTACAAACAGCCAATAAGAAATGTTGGATTTGATCTAACAAATAGATTTTTTAAAAGATTTAATTCCATTAAATCAGCTTCGAGATATAATGCTATAAAATCTAAGCGATTGTATTAAAAATGTTAGTTATCATTTATAGAACAGGTACGATGAGCGAATAATAGGATGAACAACTGATCCAATGTTATTTATTGATAATATGGTTGATGTACTTTTTGATAACGATATTAATAAATATTAAATAAAATTATTGAAACAAAAAATAAACAGCAGTAATGATGGTCGGTCTACCATTCCACGGGGTCCCTTCATTGCCAGTAAATTCTTTCCTAGAGTCCTTTCACTGATGCCTTTTCTATGGCGGTTATGTGGCACTCTTCATTGGTTAAGGCCTATCCAATGGCCCACAGGCACCTCATGAGAATTTTTCTTTAGGCGACATTCTTTCAGTGAGGTCACAAGGTCAAGGAGCTTACATCACCCTACTATTTATTTTTGAGGGGCTCTATAGACACACTCCCCGGCGAATTCCTAATGTGCGAAACGAAATGTTAGAAATTCAGAGAGCTGTCTAAGTTTTTCAATTTCATGTACACTCCCCCAAATCAAACCCCGGAGTGAGTGCAAAACAGCACCAACCACGTTGTTCGACGTGGTGAGAAGTGTACATGAAATTTCTTAGAACACAGCCCCCGACTGTTCTAGAAAAATCTGGCATCATAACGCCCCCGCCGGCAATGTGCCAGTCACACGAATGGAACTCAAGACCTCGAGTACGAGAATTCAACACTCTAACACTTGCGCTACGGACTCTACTTACAAATATACGTTTCGGAAATTGTTATGAAGTACCTAATGATGTTCACTGCAGACATGTAGCAATATGACTGAAAAATTGTTAAAGCTACATTAAAAATCCAACATGGATCTAAAATTTACACAAATTTCAGATATATGTTGAATAAAATTCAGTCCGACGTATTTTGTATGAGGGAAGACTATATAAATGAAGCAAACAGATCTGCTGGATGTTGTTGTACAACTATATACGTAAGGCATAATCTTCTGATGTGTTGTGAAACAGCTGTCGCAGTGTACATGTATAGCTGAAAGTCAAAAACTTACCTGGAGTTTGCATAGCTATATAACCTACTGAAATTAACGCAAGATAATGTACATCAAATTTATCAGTTAAAAGGCGTAAAATATTATTTTCTGTTACAAATTATATTGATTCACACACAAACAAAAGAAAAATCACACCGGTTACGTAATGCAAGCACACTTTCTCTTTTTAACTATAGGGTCAATGTTATGCAATTTTTCTGTACGAGTTATCTCCCTTCAAAATACAAGGAAGACAGACAGAGTTATCTCCCTTCAAAATACAAGGAAGACAGACAGAGTCATCTCCTTTTAAAGAACTTCATCGCCTATCACTAGAATATCAACGGTAGCTATTAAAAATAATTCATTGTCGTGTTTATACAAATAAAATTTAATTTTTCCGCTTACTTTTTGATGACATTCAAATAACTCTCATTACTGCCCTGTTGATAAAATACTTACTATCTTTTACAAAAACTACGACCGATTTAGGTCAATATTTATTTTGGTATATTTTTCCTGACTAATCGGATCATGAAGATTATCATACTTTAATTTGAGCTCATCTCGTAACTTTTCAAGATAATCAAAATATTTGCTGTTATCTGATTTAATAAGCGAGAGTTTTGTTCTATCAAATTTACTAAAACAAATACCTGAAATTTCATCATTAGATTCAAATGATAATTGCTGGCCATTAACAATTATTTTTTTAATTTTGCTCCTAACTCCATCAGCTAACATTAAATTTTCGAACATTATTTCTAAAGTTTAGACAAAATTAATCGAATATATCACCTCCGGTATTGGCATAATGACCAATAGCTAACGTATTAATTCCGTCATCGCAATAGCGTTTGTCGTCAAAATGACTTAGTCCACGTTTTATAATTGTATCTGTTTCAAGTTTGTGATGATTTGTCCTGATAACATTTGTTTTAATAAAGCCTATATTATTGTTAGCGCTGCTTTAAAATCATCAAATTTCATACACATTTTTACGTATCCGCGAGGAATACCTTTTGCTTTTTTTGTCAGTTTATTGTCATCTAAATTTTCGGCATATAGCTTACATCTTAGTCTAATAAATTCCCTAACTGGCACAAACATAAACTCATCTTTCATCTTGCCGATGACTTTTTTATTTGCATCATCATGAAATCCACTACTTGTTGGATAATCTGATAAATCAAATAGGTTACGGTGGTCATAGACGTCTTGATAAACATCCTCACATTTTATGTTATAAAGAAGTGAATCCGTATCAGTAAATAGCAACTCCGAATTTGGCCACTGCTTTTTGGTAAAACTATAGTGAAAGTCGTATATTACCATTTTGAAATATCAAGTACAGCTGCACCATCATAAATCGGTTTATTTAACTTTAAATTTATCTTTCGTCGCTGTATTGCAACAAGATTTTCCTTAAATATTTTCATACTGACAAAACGTCATCGTTGACCAATTAATTTCTGCGATTTACATCATTAACTAGCTCGATGTTTACTCGCTTCCTGATATTTTCCATCGTCTTAACCGAACACGGAATTGTTCATCAACTTTAAAAGTTTTTCTCAAAGTCGATCTTAGCAATAGCACGACGTTTGTTATTTAAATCAATATAATCTGCCATCCAACGAGATTGATTAAATTTTAGCTCGCGATGAACCTTCCTAAGGACTAGTACAGCATCTACTGCTTGTTTTAAATTTTTGTAATGTATCATGTAATTTCTTTTACTGAGTAAATTTGGAACTAGCTTATTAACGATCGAATTTTTTGCTGTTGTCATTGCCTGTTGTTCAGGCGATAATAAACTGTAATCGATCGTCATTGACTCTGCACAAAACGGATAGTCGGTATGTAGATCATGTAACGAACTAGGATAATCAAGATCAACTTCAACAAAATAACTGACATCGGAAAAATCATTATTGATTTTTCTGGGTAAATCTTTCTCAGTTTCTTTAAGAAATTGATCTGGAGTTATCCAATGAAATCCACTGCACGGCATTGGCTCTGACACTGCATAACCATACAAATTTACAGTATCCAGATAAATAATATAATTTGACGGTAAATTTTTATTGTAATTATTTAGGTACTTATTGTTAGCTACCGCATATTTTTTGGTTATACCGCTAATTCCGCTGCGAATCCCTTTTTGAATAAAATTAAACATATCAACATCAGTTAAGAGATCCAGTTCTATCCTACTTGTTTTTAGCAGAGCATCCCATGACAATCCTGGCGCAGAATAATACCAACATGGATCTAATCCATAATTTTCATGACTAACTTTACGAAAATTTTCGAAAACATCAGCTAACAATAACATATCTGTTTTCAAGTATAAATCATGATAATCACCAAATGTCTTACAACCAAATTTATTCCAAGTTTCTTGTGCGTGTTTGTACTCGTTGTCGGATATACCTTCACCTTTTAGTTGCGAGTAAAATTTATCTTTGTCGGGCAGAGAAGTTTCATCAAATCTGCTCCAGTCGTCGAGGTACTCGTACGGAAAGACACCTTTTTATTTTTGTCAGGTAGGCATAATCTCTACCAAAGCAACTTCGTAGATTATCAAAACTGCTACAACCTTTTACAAACTCGTCCAGCGGCGCCGCCATAAATTGCAGACTGTCGATGAAACGTAATTTGCCGAGAGTAACTGACATATATTTTTCAAAATTGTTTGGAATACATTTTATTACACTACCTGACCTTAGTTTAGATTTAATTTCCTCATCGCCAAATGCTTCGACAATAATATGACTATCATAACCACGGAAATTATGTAAAACGACAGGAATAAAATCTGAAGCATGAAATTTCAAATTATAATTATTATGTGCTGCTCCACGATATTGGCCGGTTAGATGACAGTGATCGCGCGCTTTATCGAGGCCGAGGACTGGTTTCTCGCAGATATGACAACTGACTCAGAAAAATCAAGTTGTTGTTTGGGTGTTATTTTTATTGGAGCTGTTTTAGATATTTTGTCGGTGATCTTATTAACATCATCTATTAAATTTTTTAGTAACCACACGGCAGGATTTTTACCCCTATATAATTTTATTTGGACTTGAAAAATTATCGTTAGTGCAACAAACTACTTTATAAGCTGCTCCACAGGGAACATACTGTTGTATTTTTCTGGTGCTTGATTTATTTGGATCATTTTCTGCGCCTGCCACAGGAACAAGTAAACACTCGAGACCAGCATAAATAACAAACGGAATACTTAATTTATGATTATAATTTTTAAATTTTAAAACTTTTTCTTTCTCTGTTGGCATTGTTATTTTTTGAACATGAACACAGTATTTAACATGCTCTTGCAGTTTTTCTTCCTTAGAAAAACCTTGTAAACAACGATAACAAAAATATTTCTTATTTTTATCTTTATTATATTGTCTGCCAACTAAGCCATTAATGTTTTTGATCCAAACGTAATGTCCTTTATAAAACAGCAAGTTTATTGTGTTTTGTGTAGCTTTTTCTGAGATGCATCTGGGATAAACATTTTCACGCTCGTCAAGACCAAACACATTAACTGAAACACCACTTTGTCCCTCAAACTTTGGCATTTGATTTTCTGCAACTGGAAAGTTAATGCCATTAAAATTTAATTTTTATACGTGACTAATATACTTGTCGACGCTATCGGCATTTTTTCTGCTGGAAACATCGCAGAGAGAATAGCCCATTGGAAACACTTGTTATCAGAGTTCTTTACGTTTATGCAACATGTTTTGTTTTTAATCGTTTGAGGCAGGTCAACGTAAGAGTTACCGCGAAGTACGTTATATCTTGCTGTGTGAAATAAAACTTCCTCCACCACCTCAAATTTCCAACCTGATCCTGATGCAGTAAATTCTTCCAGCTAATATTTTTCGTGATTTAGCTGTTAAATATGGTTCGACAATCCCGGTATCCTTTGAGGTGGATGTATCTTTGATAAAATAACATGATACTGTGCTATTAGTTTGATACTTTTATGTACTGCAAGTTCTCGCGCTACAGTCGGATGTAGAAGATGAAACAAATTTGTAGAGTTAAAATTTGCTAAAATATTTTGATTATCAAATTTATAACTGAAAAAGCGATAGCTATTTTTGTAGGTTCTCCTATAAGGCTTTTTCTGGCTATATCTCGCAATTTCAGCATTGTTATATAACATTTTATATATTTAATTGATACTGCTTGTTGAAAAATCAATTAGAGATATAAATTGTTTAAGGTATAATGACATAAAATTTGAGTTACATAAGACTGACGGCAGATAAACAGGAGGAATATCATGTTCATCCCAAGTACAACTTGTATGCGGGAAATATGTTAGGTTCAGTGATTCACGTCAAGATTAGGGTAAAACCGGGAGAGTTGAATTGTTTAAAAAAGATTTTATTTATACGCTGTTTTGTGATGAAATTCCAGAAGGACAACGAGTATATCATGTCAATGGCAAAGTTACTGATGATAATATTTAAAACTTGTCTTTGCAAGATGAATTTCAACCTCATCCCGTATTTGATTTATACGAGGCATCTGACAAAGGAATTATTCGAAATATCCAAACAAAAAAAATATTAGGGAATTTGCAAAATAATGGATACTTGCTTGTAGTTGTTCGTGGAAGGAAAACGGTAGGTTTGGTTATTGTAGCCACAGATTTGTTTACGAAACTTTTAACGGACCTATACCTGATGGCTTAGTGATAGACCACGTCAACGGCGTTAAAACAGATAATCGTCTAGAAAACCTCGATCTTGTCACTCAACAAGAAAATATCAGACGAGGAAACACATGTAATTATAATAATTTTAGTAAAGTTAAACCTATTGTTTCGTTTAATCTTGAAACAGATGAGGAACTAAGATTTTCTTCAATAGCAGCTGCTGCAAAACATTTTAAAATGAATCCTAGGGCAGTTAAATATGTTGCAGATGGACTAACAAATACAGCAACATCACAATCAACATTTGACAGAATCATCTTCCAATACGACAGTTAATTATATTTTCCAGCTCGTTTTTAGTTAGGCAATTGTGAGCAAATATTAAAACATCATCTTTGTTAAGTTTTAGCGTTACTACTGCGATATCATTAAGTTTATTTTTTCTGCCGCTGTTAGCAGAATTTATTAGAATCACCTTGCATCACGTTAACGTTGATAGAATAAGAACTATATCCCGACAGACATTTTCGCACTGCTTCGGCTAATTCTCTGTAATTTAATATATCAACTTTTTGATGATATTTTATCTCGTTAGTCATTTATAATAATAAATTAGATAAAAATATATTATAATATGAACTTGATGAAAAGACTTGCTGATATAATCGCGGACGATAATTTTGCAGCAGGAGATGCTGTCTTTAGCGATAAACACAACTTGTTGGTTATACAGAAGACAATATTCTATTTAACAACGACGACGAACAAGACGAAATTGTTGGTGTGGTTGATAAAAAAATTACAGCAGACCGACAACTTGACGATATAATGTTAAGTATCATATCACAAAGAAAATCTCGAAATTTAATTTTTCAGTATATGAAAATCAATATTTTGGGCGGCTGATAAAACCCTTTTAAACATTAAAATTCCAGGCAGACAGAAAAATATAAAATTCGACTTATATTTGTCAAGATTTTTAACCTAATGATGATCTCTGACGATCGCAGACAATATCTAATATTATTATTTAAACCTGTAAAATGTAAATCTGTTGAACGGAAGTAAGAGGAAATTTATAACAATATTATTTCACAGTCGATGAAATCGACCAAGTTGGAACCCAGCTGTTAAATTTATCGCTGTACCCACGCCACCTGACAAGGCTTTTATTATCTTTTTTTCTGATAACGTTTTCAATAACGAAAACATCTTGCTCAGTCTTTTGTAGTTCTTGTTCGTAAAAACTACCGGTTATTGGCTCACCTAATAAATCCTTTAGCACATATGTTACAGATATTGTCAGTAAAACTTTATCAACAACAAATACTTCTTCGTTCCAGTTTGGGGTAAATCCTTTCTCAAATGTTTTTTTCGTCAGAGAAATTCTAACTCGATCACCAACTTTAAATTAATGTCTGCGATACATGTTTTCGTTTACAAGAATCGGATTTTTAATTGAGTCACTTGGTGACATTTTAATTGATCTGTGCTTCGTGCTATTATAATTATCAACAATCTACTGTAGATCGTCGATGTATTTATTTGTATTTTAGCTGTCAAATGTATATGTATCAGCTCGTTTAGTGTGCGATTAAATCGCTCGTCGACGACACTTTTTCCTTCGTTCCTGTAACATACTTTTGAATGTTATTTTGTTCCAGAAACTGCTCAAATTTTTATTAAAAAACTCCGCTCCGTGATCAGTCCAAACCTTATTCGGCCTTCTTTCCGTACTAGCGATAATTTTTTTTAACGCATCAGTTATTGATGTTCCAGTTTTATCCGAAACAGGTACACTAAACGCGTATTTTCTAAAACATATATGACGTTAAAAAGATATTTCGCGCCAACGTTAAATTTACTGAGGCCTGACAGATCAACTAAATCTATCACCCAGATATCGTCAACGGCATATGCGACAACTTTACGTCGTGGAAATTGTTTTTTAGGTTTATGTAATTGAGACGCAAGCGTCTTCGCTGTAAGATCATTGTATAATTCATTTCCAAGACCTAACTTATATTTTGTTCCTATCATTGTTTGAACTAACCTTCTATCAAATCGTTCTCGCATATTTGCAGATTTCATATCTTTAAGTTCGTCTAGCATTACCTTATCACAGTCTGATTGTGATAGAGTGTTATCAGGACGTTCTATATCACGATAACAAATATCATGACGCTCTGCTATTGCATCAACACCATTGTATGGTTCTTGTCCTGGTAATGGAATATCGTTTTCGTCAAGTTGTTTGTCCAGTGGATTGTATGGTCCAGTATATTTATGGCCAGGCAATGTCCAACCAGTCCTCGACCTTCGTAATTTTCCAATAAATTTGTGGATGTCAATGCCGCTGCCAATTACCTCACGTCGATTGCATAATTGACAGTATGTAACAATTTTATCTTGTTCTATACAAAAATCTTTATCACAATTACAATTACATTTCATTTTATGTTTTAATCGTCGACAAAAATATTCACCTTCGTCAATTAATCATCTACTAAAATAACCTTGTCAGGGCACATTCCAGCTCCAGTTGTCGATTTCAGAAACAAACTTTTTTTTTCTACCGCAAACATCGCAAATACTTTTTAACATCACTCTGTTGTTCTTTGTTTTTTTCCGTTGTCTCGTCGGAATTCACTGTTTTAGTTTTACATTTGAGACAGTATGTTGTCATATTCCTTAGTTTAGATAAAATTAATTGCAATCTCATCATTTGCTTGTCCGGCGACGAGTCAAATTGCACAATAAAATTTAAAAAATTAAATTTAGGCTGGGACAGCTGTCGGATAAACATAATACAATAATAACCACAAGCAGATGATCCAATCGGCTGTAATTGATTAGACGAGTAATTAATTTTTTTAAATTTTTTAAAAATATATTTTTTTGTAAGATCACTCGGAGGAAGTCCGAACGAATCAAAATAATTATTGCTATGGACTGCAACCCAGTGAGTACCTGATCCATCATCGAAGTTTTGTATATTTACAACACACTAACCACCTGCTGGTACATTATCTAATTCGTCTTTGGAATATACTCCACGAAATCCAACAATGTCATTAAATCTTGACATAATTTCGAAATTACTCAACGGCGGTGACGTCAACGACGTCTGGTACCTGGTAGAGTCATTCCACGTCCTATCCCTAGCAGGTTTGGAATTAGACTGCCTGCTAACCCTGTTAGCAGCGGAGCGAAAGGAAATTCCTCCTTGTTTTGTTTTTCTTGGCGACTTTGTCGTTGTTTTCTTTGACGACTTTGTCGTTGTTTTTTTTTTGGTGACTTCTTTTTTTTAGTTGACATTGGCGATTTCTTTTTAGCTGGCATTATATTATTTATTGTTATATAAAATTTGTTTGATTCCATCGCCGGATACCGCCTTTTTAGTTGCTCCAGATACTGCCCCTGACGCTGCCGCTAGTCCCAATGTTCTTAATACAGGCAGACTCTTCGGTAAAATTACAGAAAGTGTTGGTCCAATAAATCCGGCGTATTGTGCCATAAATTTTACCTGTGCAACAGATAACCTAAGGATGAAGGGTTTTCCCTGATCTAGCCTATTGATTTGGTTTTGAGTTCACATTACTTTCACTGCGGCGGCGGCCGTCTTTGGGGATATCATTACAGAGACAGAATTACGCTTAGCAACTGCTGCTAATAATTTCTTAATTTGACCGGGCGTTAGGTATATTTCTCTAGCTGTGTATTCCGTTTTCATTTTATACTTGTTTGTTAGATTAAACTTGGACAGTCATTCTACCTTTGACTGAGTCAATCGTCAAGAATCGATTGCTAGACACAAGCACAAATACGTTTAAAGGAGCCTTTGGAACTCCTCCAAGCGTCCAAGTTACTTCTATTTCTGCGGTTGAATTATTCATTCGATCGGAGTGTTTTGATACGTCAAAGAAAAAGATAGGATAAGGAGTACGAAATTCCTCAATGTTAATCTGTGATCCGCTGTCTGCATCCTGATATTTTTGCATCGCTTCCATTAGGTACATATACGCTCTAGTAACATTTTTTGCATCGCCTGCTGTAAAATTACATTCGATCGCTCGTTCTGGATATTGTTTAGAGCTTATTCTGACAAATATTCTCCTGACATCAGCGTTATCGAAAATGGCGTTATTTTGTAGTTGGTACCAAGTCGTGCTGTTTGCTGAAAAACAAGAAATACATACCGTGGTAATTTTTCGCTCGAAGTAGCTGTAATACTCCATGTGTAATTGATTGAGTTAGGAACACTTGTTTGATATATTTTATGTTGAAGAAAATAAATCCTTTTTGTAAAGGCCTCTAACTTTGTGTTAAGTTCTGCTAACCTAGCTATTGATGGAACAATTCGAGGCATCCACAGCGCTAATTTCGTAATCACAAATTTTTGCATCCGCTCCACAAATCCGAATAAGACAATTATTTTGGTCTGCCCGTTCTAAAATAAGTGTGTGTTTCAACCCTCGAAATAACTTATGATAGTCGCGACAAAATCCAAATACTGTGCTTAACGGCAACATCATTGTTATTTGTTGTGATTCCGCTGCAAGCGCTTTTCGTTTGACATATCCCTCATTGTAACGTTGTTGTCGTATGTTTGTGACGGCTAATCTTATCGCATTTCCAATATCAGCAACTGCATTTTTAGCGGGATTTGCGATTAGATTATCGTCATCTGCGCCAGGAGCACCAGCACCAGTACGAAATTCATTTCCAACAGCTTGTCCTAGTCCTGTATCCTTGAACCACATCATATTTGTTGCAATTGATCTCGAATAATCATAATATTTAATATTGGACTTGCAACCGGTAACTAACTATCAATATCCTCCACTGTTTGATTTGCTAGTTGATATCGTGCACTTTTAAACAAACTCCAGCCATTATTTACTAGTGCAGTTTCTGTAATATTATCATCAGCTGCTGTTAATATCCTACCGCGAACTTCTGGCATAGCCTTGTGAGGCAGCAAGAAGACATCTTCATCTCTTGTGTTCAATTTTTTTTTGACCAGCTTTATTTAGCTCGTTTGAGTTCTCGTCGAGGTATTCAATATACTCGAATTCTGTTGCTGTATTGTCAGTATCATATTCCTCACCAAAATCAAGATAATTTTTAACTGACATTTTTTATTTTATTATCGTTACACAAAATTGCTAAATCGGAGGCAAATCTAATTTTCGTTTTGTTTTGTTTACTAGCTTACGTACCACCTCCTCACCGCGTGGCGACAGTAATTTTTTTGTTGTAGCTATCATGGCTTGTTCTGTTTTCGCTGTTGGTGCAATATCTGATATTACTCGTTTTATTTCCGACACCGTAGGTGTGCGCCATTAATTAATTTTTGTCCTACTGCACTGCCTGCTGCACTAGCTGCCCCCGTCGCAAAAGCTTTGCTGCCATCAAGAGCAATTGGTGCTACTTTACGTGCAATTCCTGGGATATTCTCGATCACCTTTGTAAATATATTTCCAAAAAATCCACCTACAACAGTTCTTCGATAAACTTTTTTTGTCTCATCTTGTTACTAAATTAGGTTTACAAAATTTCTTTGGGGCCCGGAGTGGCCGAGTGGTCTAAAGCGCTGATCGTTACGGATCACTGCCATCTCACCTCTGTCTGCGTGAGTTCGAGTCCAGGCTCGGCTAACGTGGGTACGTGAGAAAGCCTGCCAGTAGCTTCTCGTGGGTCGGTGGTTCTTCCCGGGGTTTTCCAGGGTTCTTCCTCCACCATTAATACTGGCCGCCATGTATAGCCTATCTTGTGCTGAAAAATGGCGTTAAACCCTATAACAACAACAACAACAACAACAAAATTTCTTTCGAGCTATACGTTGCGTAAGTGTAAATAATGCGTGACAATTTCATTGTTAAGATCTAGTTGTCGTCCTGATTGATCTGTTAGTTGCATTGTTATGTTGGTTATTTGATTTTCAGGAGTAATCGGATAGTATATTATTTGTCGAGGAGTAATTTGCATCAGTGAACCAGGCGGAACATCTGGCGAAAAACTATAGATTGTTTGACCTTGAATTCCCTTGGCTGAGTAAGACCTTAATGCAATAGAACAATTGTATTTCCTTCTGTTATGTTAAGTGGAAGATCTCCGTCATACGATATACTTTGTTCTGTAACATTGCCATACTGTCGACGATTAGATCCTAATAATGATGCGATGCTAGTCACTGGTGAAAAATCGATCATCAAATTATTTTTTAATGCGATTCTGGCTCGTAGCGTATTATAGTTTGGGGTTAATTCGAAATTGTCTGCGGCAGTGTATTTTGTTATCAACTCTCTTATTGTTTTGTTGAGATCAGTTACATTATATGCTCCCTGTGGTATTTTGACTGATACCCAAGCACCAGAATTAAATGTAAAATCGACATTGACGTTATTTTTACATTTGCCATGGAATGCCATATTATGGCGGAAATTAATCCGATTTCGTACTGGCTACTGGGATCTAGTATTATTGGCGGATTATAGTGGACAGAAAAGTTTGCGCTATTTTTTGTCGTTTGTGACGAGTCAAGTAATAGTGTTGTTGACATTTATATAAGATCGCCATGTAAAATTTCATGCTCGTCTGTTGTTAGTAATCCACTCGATCTGAGATTATCTGATATGTCCACGATCTCGCCGTCGATTTCAATGCTTTCATTACCAGCTTCTTTTGATGATATTAATAAGATAAGTCGGTCAACCATTTCTGCGTTTGTTGTAAAAACTTTAACACCTGTTCCAGTTTTTTCCTCTGGTAATCTTCTATCTCGTTTACTTTCGTACTTATCAAATAGTCTTTTAAAATTCCAACTTTTGTGATAATCTTTTTCTTTGGTTCGATACTGCTCTGCTGTCATACGTAAAACATCAGCAATAATTCCTTCTCCTATAGCATCCATCATAGCCAACATTTCTCCTTCTGTTTTAGCTTCTTTTTCTTCTCCTCTATCAGCTTCTATACCTGATGTAGAAATTTTTTCTAAATTGTTTTTATTAAATTTTCAAATTTTTTCTTTGACCAATTTGACTGATTTCGAATGTCTTCAATGTCATCGATACTATATTTTTTTTTAAAATCATCGAATTCTTCGTCTGATATTTTGCCACGTGCATTTTTTTCTATAAAATATTATCTGTTTTTTGAGTGGCATTATTTCTGCGATAGATTCAGTCATCATTTTTTGTTTCTCACTTAATTCCTAAGTTTGCTCTGATAAATTTTGTATCAACCTTTTTAACTTCATGTCATGTAAAAAATCATTCAGTTGGAAACCGATTATCCACTAATAAATGTTAATAGCACACAAGCGGTGAGTTATACGCAACTAAAATTCGTTGACGATAATAAACTTAACAAGGCCGGCGACACAATGACAGGTAACCTTGTGATGAGCAATAATTCAAAAATAACTGGATTACCAACAACTTCACCATCAGCTGATGATGATGCTATTAGTTACGCTCAGTTAAAAAAGAACTCACCCCATATTTTAAACGATCCGGTGGACCAATGTCAGGTAACATAAATATGAGAGACAAAAAAAATATAACAACAACATATATTCCAGTTAACTCTGATGATCTGACAAATAAAGCGTATGTTGACAGTCTATCTGGTGGTGGTATAAAACGAACTAAACACAATGTTGGGTATATTCCAACACCTTTTAAGGCAACTGATAACCGAGTTGGGTTTGAGGTAAGTGCATCATCATATTATCCTGAAAATTATCGTTTTCACGCTTTCTCTCATAGACAAGAATGGACTACTAACGGAGAAGTTGAAAATTTTTGGATTAAAATTAAATGTCCCATTGCAGTCGCTATTTACCAATTTCATTTGCAAGGTCGATTAAACTCTAGTGTTGGTCGAATTTATAATTGGCAATTGGAAGGATCAAAGAATGATATCGACTGGGTAATATTATATAGTGCAACAGACATTTATATTTCAACAACACAATATTTTACGATTCCAACCGCAAATACTGTCAACAAGTACTTGTATTTTCGAGTTTATGTTATCGCTGCTGAACATCCGTTTCCAGGACTGACAGCATTTCAAACATACACACTTGATGATCAGATTTAATCTAACGTTGTAAAATAATGACTGAACCAGCAATTATAACCGTTGCAAGAGAATTTTATGATAATATTTTTAACCCCGAAAAAGATGTTGGGGACAAATTACTAGCGGCACGTGCGATAAATACTATCAAAAATTTTCCAATTCTAATGATAAACTCTCCATTGTCAGATGAAGAAAACAACTTTATTCTTGTTATGCACATGCGAGGACCACAACTAAAAAAAGCAATAGAAAACTTTGATATTATAAGCAGATACTGTCATCCTGGTGATTGTCTAGAAGAACAAAAACAAGTTGAAATCCTCTTTAAAAAAATATTGCTTGAGTTTGATTTTAAAAATCTAGATTGGATAATGCGACCAGGTTTATTAAAAGCACAAAAAGCGCAGGAGGAATAACAAATAAACGATAGCGGAATCTAAGATAATAAGAATAAAAAGGAACAAGAAGTTATACAATAGTTTTTTAAAACGAGGAATTTTTAAGTATCTCGGTATGTACTACCACGACAAGGAAACACTACTTACAATCGCTAGTATGACAGTGGATACGGAGTTAATTATTAAAGCGTACTCAAACGCACTTCTACCAATGATTCGTAAAAAAAAACAGAATTTGATCCGATTATTGTTAACAAATCTCTAGCGATAATCAAAGATTTTGACAATGAAATTAGTGATCTCAGTGATGATAAGCGAGTAAAGTTTTTTGAGGAAGTCAATCAAAAAATATTTAGATCAAATATTGATTCTTATTACGATATAGGTGAAGAACACGATGTTCCACTTCCATCACTCCAACGCTCTAGACAATTATCATTACGAAATTATTACAATGAAATCGAGAAAATATTTACACAACCATACGAATATTTATTGTCTAATGTAATTGCTGTTACTTTTTTCCCTGTTGAGCAAGGCTCACTCTGAAGATTAATGCCAGCAAATTTCGTAGTCGCATACGGAATTATCAGACAACATCTTGTCCTCAAAAAATTTACGTTGGATCAAATAAGTTTGGTATTAGGGTTTATTGATGAAACAGAAAGAGAATACAGTAATTTGGTGAACGAAATAGATTTGTGTAAACGTAAAGTAGAAAACGAGTTTGATTCCTACAGCTGGTTAAAGAAAAATAGGGTACTAACAGATGAACGATATAAAGATACTTCATCTGATGTTTATGACAAGTACAGAGATTTTATAGCTGATTCTAACAATAATAAGTTTCGTGAGTTTCTTGATTCGATTGTTGGTGCTAGAGTTTTTACTGTCGCGTAAAAATTGTAAGCAAATATTGTATAATGAAAAAAAAGATCATCGATTTCAATCATATTTCAGAAGAAATTCCAAAACAAGATGTTGATGCTCTAATGCAATATTACAGATATTATTATATAAACCTTTGGTGTGTAAAACAATGTTACAAGTATTACAGTAGAATACTTCGAGTAATGTCATATTTACCGCTACTGAAGACAAGCTCTGGTATAATTTCAAGTGGAGAATCATTAAATTCGTTTTTGTTAACAATATCAGGTGTTGGTGTTTCTCTTTCAACGGCGTGTAAAAAAATTGAGCCCTGACTTGAAATTAACAAAATGCTTGTAAAACAGCAAGTATCACCTACAAAAAATTACTTGATCAAATAAGATCTTATTTGCGAGGTGTAAAATATGATATGGACGATTTAATACGAGAGTTCCGTATTATTGACAGTATGTTAACAGATATTCTGCCAATGAGAGTTAGCAAGTACGAAAATAATTATCAAACAAAATATGATGATGATAGGGTATAACATTTAAAATAATCTTAAATGTTTCGCTTACCTGCTCACGTACAGATCCACTTGCAGAATGAACAAGGATAAATAAATTGATTACAGTAGTAAAGGAATATAAGTGTTTCTAGATCAGAGACCCCCTTACCCCGACAAAACATATTTTGTCAGAAAAGCCTTATCATATGAAAGTCATCATCGGAGCTGAAGAAAATGTCAACATAGAAGGGTTTTGGAGGGGGAAGGGGATCTCTGGGCTAGAAACCTTATATTCCTTTACTACTCTTGTTTTCTAAACATGGTAATTCTTTTATATGGCTGTTTGCAAGACAGTTGTTTTATGGGGGTCGGTGGGGTGTCTTTAAACATAGTTAATTTAGTTCAGATATTTATTTCATTGAGAGCAAGTCCAGTTTTACCACCCACCCATCCCGCCCTTTAGCAAAAGCAAGACACAACTGTTACTCATGCATACAGCAATAGTTTCAAAAGTAAATTTCATTGTGCAAATATTTTACGTTTCCTCCAATATGTACCATACCACTGCAGGTATTACAGTTATATTTTAGGTCTCCCTTACCCAATAGATACGATATCGTATCCTCAACGTGGTTGACACTACGATGTGATCCAATACGTTACAATGGAGCAAATAAAACTATTTTCCAAGACAAGAAGATCACCATAGTTAAAATCTACTATCTATGGTTTTCATGAAATTTGGCAAATGATAAAGTTATTAAGCCTATATCGGGTAAATAGTATTGATACGTTTACGCTGACCGTACTTTGTATATTCTGCGATATGTTATTCAATGCATACCATATTTACTACGATCTGTTTACGTTTCCAAGTAATACAGCAAGGTCCTTTATGGCACACGAAAAACAAAGAGGTTGAAAACGGAAGTAGTTACACTTGAATTAATATGGGGGATAATCACAAAGAATATCGAATAAAGAAGGTAAATTATATTTTACACGTATTTCTACAATGATATGCAGTAGTTCTGGTATTAAATAAGAGGACTATTTAATTTCCTTCAGTATATATAAGGAACATGTTCAAAATACATGTATATGATAGTATGCTGAAAAGCTATATACCTCGTAAGCAAGATATCTAAAGAGATATTTCTTCAAACTATACCAAACTGGATAGTTAGATATTTTGAGTGGTTTAAAAACCCTTATTTGTTTCTGGCAAGTGACCAATGATGGACATATTTATTTAATATTTAAAAACCAAATTAGGTTTTCATGCCATTTTACTACGTTTTCAATATGTTACACATTTTTAAACTATTGGTACTTAGACTTTTTCGACATAAACCGTATAGGCAAAATTACTTAAAATCACTTGAGGCAGACAAATCAAGTTTAGTAGGAATATTTCTAATACGCAGATGACATGGTCAGATTTTCAGGCCATTCAAGGAATTTCTTCTTTTGCTCACAGTTTTAAATTTTGTTGACAAAAATCTTTTTTACGTTTACACTATAAAACCTACTGAGCCACACAATGCTAAAGTGGATACATGTACATGTATTTAGATACCTCGAGTAGGTCCGAAAACCTGTTTAGGCTCTAGTGACTCTTGCCTTACACTGTAATTTTTACACATATTTTCAAAGATTTTGGACTCAGATTTTCTTTTAAAAGAAAACCTTTGATAGTATGAGTGCCTAAACATTACCTAATGGAGACTGATACAATAGTGTACCCACGTTTGCAATTATATGTAGATAACCAAAATAGATTTTCAGAACAATTCTGATTTAAACACACTTTTGGAAACATGTTGGCCTTTTTTGAAAATTGAGCAAAACCTGGCATGGACAAATGAATCTGGTACGCTTGTTAATATGTACATGCAGATAACTTCATCAGATTTTCGTGCCATTATAGTAGCTTTTGAATGTTTTTTCCATTTTGGGAATTTTTCTTTCTTACTTTAACGTTTGGGTTCTGTATACATGATTTAAGAACAAAGCTAGTTTTTTTGTGCCTTTGACTAGTTTGCATGTAAGCAAGACAATCTCGATTATTCAACTTAACTACAGTGAAACACGCTCTTGCAGGCACCTTCATTTAGGACACCTGCTCTCAAAGGACATTTCTGAGTCTTTTTTATTTATATTCCTTTTAAACCTCTCTGTAAACTACAACTGTTAATAAAGGATATAAAATCGTTGTGGTCACATGTCCATCATTTGTAGAGAGTTTTCACTGTAGCTAGTATTGCTTCTTTTAAATTATATCAGCATAAAAAGACGGTGTGACTTGTCATCACGGTCAATAGAACCAAACTTTGGTCAGGTTTGACCCCATGATACAAGGAATGTCTCTGTCAAAAATGTCCATTTAATGGCACAAACAGTTTTACTTTGACTTCCAGAATCCTGGATTTTTATGTCACATACCTAATAAAATTAACTTTAATTCACTTTGCTAGACTTTTCATTTACTTCTATCAGAGAGCAGTATGACAGAATGACATTGTCGTGATGGCTAGGTGAGACATAGGTTTTTGCTTTCAAAAACTAAACCCTTTTTGTTCAACAAATAAAACGTACTTTACAATGAATGCCAATCCAAACGAATGAATCGAAGAACATCGAGAGTTATGAAAAACTTTGCTTTTCATAGTTTGTTTCTGCATCCAGCTGCCTCGTACATGTAGTATCCTTAAAAAATCCATATGCGTATCCATCCAGAGAAATACATATCCCCCTATACCAAAAGTAGGTAACACTAACCCTAAGTCATATTCTTTTGACCATGTTGCATATTTTGTGGGATACACTTTTAAAAGACTATGTTTTCTAAACTTAATCTTGCAGTGCCTTCTCATGCTTCTACGTTTGTGCAAAGTTTGAAAAGAGTGCTGTTAAACTGAAATATACTCCTCCTTCCCAGATAATATCATCGATAATGTTTTCTAAACTGAAGGTTGCAGTGACGGTTCACGCCCCTGTGACTGTGTAAAGTTGAACAGAATTCTATTAAACTGTGATGTGCTACTTCTTCCTATACAACTGCATCATCACTAGTCTTATTTTCATGTGCTTAATATTTGTCTATATTTTGCTGTTAGGCTGCACCTCCTTTCTTCAAGATGTCAGATTACAGTCTCTGGCATCTATAAAGACAAGTCAATCACTAACTTTTCATGCTTTGTGATTATTTAATACTTCCGTTGTTAGTTCGATTTTTGTAGAAACTTTCTTGTATTATAGGATTAAATGATCATGATTGGGTATTTATCGATGTGTAAATTTTACCTAATCACTCACAAAGCTTACAAAAAGTCCGAAGGACATTTAATCCTTATAATTCCAGTTTACTTCCTTTCTAACATCAGATCAGTAGATTTAATCAACAAAACATTCACTTTTATGTACCTCGAAGTTTTCTTTCATTAGCCTCTTAACTGCGATAGAATACATAGCCCTATCTTCGCCAGCCAAGATTCATTGATTCTTTATACAGTGATACGGGGTAGAATGTCATAGAGGGTCATGCCAGTGATATATTGTTATGATCATTATTTTAATATATAAAAAATGGTTGTTGCGGTTAAACCAGGAATATTCCTTTTTTTTCGAAAATTACGCTTGCGTATGGCACGTGTTGTTATGGCACCCTTGTTTTTACTTTCTACGCATTTCGATCTTTCAAAAGCAAAATCGTGTCCATTTTTAGTGAGATCCCTTGGTTAACATGACCCTGACCTTTAATAACCGCTGCTGTAACGTTTTGTCGAGGTGAAATGCAATAATTTCCGAAGATTGGCTTCTAAAACCTGCCATATGCCTTCTTCGGCAAAAGGGGTAAGTGTTGGAGTGCAGGAAGGTCTATGCAATTACATTGTTTTAACTTCTAATGGTCGATTTTAATCTGTGACTTGTAATTTTTAATCGGAAATCACAGGAGTGGGTGGGTGGGAGCTTGTTGTTGTTATTATTAGGGTGTAAAGCGCTGATATAGATAAAACTTTACATCAAATGATATTGAAACAGGGAATCAAAAGTAGTCCACAGAATTTAGCGATGTGTAAAAAATTCCAGATCAGTATCACGTGACCGTTTACATCCAGTCAAAACGTAGAAAACGCATTCAATTCATAAGAATTGGAATTATTAGGGTATGAAATATAATGTTTAAATTTGCAGTTATGGAACTCAAGACCGATGATTTTACAAAGTACCTCGTGACTCGCGTTACAATATACCTATGACGTCACAATGAATCGCCTCTTAACCGCCAAACACAATGTGATTCTTTTTTTCATTTGTTTTTGTTTAAATTTCAGTTTGTGATATTAGAGAGAAGGTAAGATCCAGTCAACGCGCTCTTGTATTGATGCGCAAAGACGATTTTCTAAGGTTTAGCTGACCCTGTGTCAAAACAGCCTTTCGTACTCATCCCCCGGGTACAGTCCCCAAAATGCAAAGTCAGATATTTAATGTCCAGATTCTAGGGTCAATTTTACACCACCATGTGTCACTTGTGATCAGTCGTGGGTGCTGAGAATTCATTTTCTGTTCGATAGACGCTCTACTGAACATGTGCACAGAGAGGGTCGCCTGCATTTAAATTGTCACGTTTGACGAAGGCAGTTGTTGCTGTGCACGCTCAGTCAGAATCGATAGCAATAGATTTTTTATTTCGTCCTTTTTCTTGGTTGGCACCATTGGTGAATTCAATAGATCCACCAGAGCTGATATTAAGCATGCTTTTTGCGTGTTTTCCTACGATTCGTTTTAGTATTCTCTTGTTGGTAGAAAACAACGAAGTTTTAATTCGAGGGCAAGTGATTGTGGATAGGTACAAAATGTTGAACACTGTCAAATGACCACGATTAACAACCGATGTGTAATGATTCCTAGCCGTTAACTTCCACATAGATTCAAGATATGTAGCTGTCTTTCATTATAATCACTAGCATGGTTTCCTATCGAAAATATCACTGAGAGTGACTTCGGTCGCTCTAAACAGAACTAGAACTCGTAAGGACTGTGTTTTTAAATAGCTTAGTGCCCAAATACTTTTATTTGGGATTAGAAAATACAACGTCTTTATCTCAAACTGTTAGCAAAACATAATTATTACTCGATTCAACTATGCTAAATATTAAGGTTTACTGTGACATTTAGATTGATTTTCATATCATGATTGCTTTTAATGATACCTTTTTATAGTGCGTTTAACGGTATATTGTTATATTGCGTTTAAAGATATATTTTATAGTGCGTTTAATGATAATGTTATCGTGCGTGTTCATATCTTTTATAGTGCGTTTAAAAGTATCTTGTTATAGCGCGTTTAAAGGTATATTGTTATAGTGAGTTTAAAGGTATATTGTTATAGTGAGTTGAAAGGTATATTGTCATAGTGAGTTTAAAGCTATATTGTTATAGAGAGTTTAAAGCTATATTGTTATAGTGAGTTTAAAGGTATATTGTTATAGTGAGTTGAAATGTATATTGTCATAGTGAGTTTAAAGCTATATTGTTATAGAGAGTTTAAAGCCATATTGTTATAGTGAGTTTAAAGGTATATTGTTATAGCGAGTTTAAAGCTATATTGTTATAGAGAGTTGAAAGGTATATTGTCATAGCGAGTTTAAAGCTATATTGTTATAGTGAGTTTAAAGGTATATTGTTATAGTGAGTTGAAAGGTATATTGTCATGGCGAGTTTAAAGCTATATTGTTATAGAGAGTTTAAAGCTATATTGTTATAGTGAGTTTAAAGGTATATTGTTATAGCGAGTTTAAAGCTATATTGTTATAGTGAGTTGAAAGGTTGTTTCATATGTAAGATATTTTTATAGTGCTTTTACAGATGTCTTGTTATAGTGCGTTTAAAGATATTGTTATAGTCCTTGTTTGTTTACGACGTGATCCAAATATGTACACCGTAGATCCAGATTTGCTTTCTTATAATGCACTGGCAGATCAGCATATATATTATTGCAACTGGACGCGCTTTATGCATGGGAAAATAGGGCTCAAGAGATCGATTAATTGATAGAGAACGAGAAAAATTCCTTGGATATAAACGGATAACACTTTTGTTTTTCATGTCACAATGGGTTTCGATCCGCATAGTTAAAAGATGGTAAGTTTGTAGACAAGATAATAAGTCATTTCTAAAGTTTAAAAAATGACGTTTATTTGGTCCCAATTCAATTATAGTAAAAGTGGTTTGAACATTATTATATGAATCAGTTTAAGTACAAACTATGATTATCCTTGTAAAGTACAAACGCATCGTAAGCCAAGTTTGATTTGATAATCTGGCGGACAATTAATAGGTCTAAAGACCGTGTTATGCCAGCAAAATGTTACCTTTCCGACTTATGTTTCTTTATCTGTATTATCATTTTGCCAGATTTTTAGACAACCTGATAAAAGTAGTTATTGTAGTCTACTGTACCGCAGGATTAAGAATAAGGTTTAATGAGACACCGTGTCCTGATATAGACTATACTCGAGGAGGCAAACGAATATTACTTTTAAATGTTTAACGTATATAAAGTAGAGAAAGACATCACCCCACCCCACCGTTTTCATTTGAGCTTTTTTCTAGCAGTGCTTTGGTAAGATACAATGTGTGTACGTATATATATATATATATATATATATATATATATATATATATATATATATATATATATATATATGGGTCTCTGCCAGAAATGTATATTAGAGGAAGCAGCCATATTTATAGGTAGTGAGCAACGCACTGAACAAAATTCGATTTATGCACTTGAGCAGATAATCACTAACATTACACACACACTCATATATAAGTGTGTGTGTGTATGCGCGCGCGCGTGTGTGTGTGTGTGTGTGTGAACATGTATTAGTCAATATATCTAACCATCCAACTGTTCGAGCATCCATCTCACGTCCATCGATCCTTTTACCAATCCATTCCTGTATTCATTTGCTGTTCTGTCCAAACATAATATTTTCTCATTGCCAAAAACTCTATAGGCTGTTTCACAGCTGTTGGTTTTTGTCCAAAAAAATAATTGTTTTATAATGAATCATTGATAGTCGGAATCGAACAAATTATCTGTTTATGACTGATCTGCATATTAGTTCTCGAATCAGATCATACATATGCATCACAAATTGGTTAATATCTCTCGCAGAAAGAAACAACCGTGAACCATCTAGTAATTTTTTCCAACAATTATTGGTTTTATTTTCTTCGTACATTTATGAGATTTGATTTCCGATTTTTCCATCAAGTGTAAATAAAATATAAAAACAGGCAAATTCATTACATGAAAGTCAGCGATTTCTCCTTTCTAAAGCTGTCTTCTCTCTGTGTCGTAAAAGTTTTCGTTGGGTTGTGTTGCCTTGGTACTTCAATAGGTGGAAGATGCAGACTACGTGAAGAAAAGTCATCCATTTCATTTTCAGAATCTTCCCTGAAATGAGATTCAAACCGGAGTAGTTTTTCTCGTCTGCTAAGTAATAAATGTCTTTGCAAAGACTGAACGTTTACTAAACTGTGACTATGCTGACCAGGACGTTCAAAATCAAGTTGACCTTCCCGCCTTTTAGGAAGACTGGGCCGATTCAAGATGGCGTCTAGCATAGGACGGCACAGATTGAGATTCATCAGCCTCCCGTCTGCCATTCCAGCCGTGATTAGTGTTTTCGTTCGTCGTAATTTTATAGTGTTCTTGTCAGTCTCTTTCACAATTTTCTCGATTTCATTTTTAAAAGATTTCACCTGTAGTCCACCATAAACACCAAATTTTCCTGCTCTCTTGTGATCTAGGAAATATTCCGTCTTGTTTCTCGTCAGACACTGCTTTAACGCCTTTTTATTTTCCAGTGACTTCTTGTATGGAGAGCAGTAGTAGGTATGCCTATCATTGCAAATTTTCTGTTCTTTGTCAACATATCGCTCGTAATGTTTTAGATCAGAATACAGATTTTCATGGTTGCTGTAGGCTTTCTTCCGGTTCCGAGAAAGCTGTTTTGTCAGCGCCGCCAAGCGGATTTCGTGTAGTTGTGGTAAAATAACTTGAACTTGAGCGTCCGTCGATGAGTAGGCTCGGCTGGAGCTGCTGTGAAGCATGCCTTAAAAAAGAAAAACAAATTTGATGTGCTTACGCGTGCTCAAATGTATTTTCGGTGTTGTGTATGTGTGGATGCGTCGCTGTTTGTTGTGCTCATTGTTGTTAGTTGTTTAGCTTTTACTATATATGCGTATTTCACTTTTTATTGGTCATTCATTTTGTAATGTGGCGAATTTTGAAGACTTATTGAAACTTAAGGTTGAATAAATTGTGCATTGAAGTTATCATAGTCAAGCCAGAAAGGTCTTGAGAAAGTTCACTGATATTTCTCTTATTTCATCTCTGAAACATAAAAGGTCTAAGCTTCAGTGGAATTGACCGAGTCATCATAACGGTATAGTGACAGAGAGTACATTAGAATTACCGACCGTATCGGCTGGAGGAGACTTTATGTCAAATAACTGATCTTCAAAGGAAAGCTAATTGCAGCATATTTTAGGCTGTTAAAATCTGATGAAAGACATGATTATTTTGGGGGAAGGTTTAGGAACAGTTGTTTCCGATTGGTCAGGAAACCTTAAGGCGTACACTTTGGGAGACTGAGAATTTATAGAAGCAACTTTAGACAAATTTCTTTAGACCGATTTTCTTGTGAGAAGACAAAGTTGGCTCCGTGGGAAACCCAAGAATAGAGTTTTCCCTCGTTAATAAAGTGTATAGAGGCCAGATAGCTGTCTTGAAAAGGGAAGGACAGGCTATAGTGCTAGGACGCACGGTTTGTGTGGAAAGAAACAGCATTAAGGTACGCAATTTTAGTTTCCATATAATATTCTATCTTCATTTGTTTGGTTTTATGCAAATGTGTTGATATGCTTATGATTCACGCATGTATCGTGTATTCATTTCGTAGGACTCTGTTGATATGTTAGAGTGTTATGCAATTTAATTCTTTAATTTAACAGTTATTAGTTCATTGATAGAATTGACGGATTGCATGTAATCAAATATTCAATGTGTAGTATTCCATACGGATTTATGATGTAATCCAAAGAATGTTAAAATATGCAGTATTTCATAGGGATTTATGAATTAACCCTAATATGCAGGTGTGGCATATATTTTATGATTACATAAATTGATTTCCTGTGTAGGATGATGCTGTTATCGTGAGTTAATGACAATTGTATATTTATATATGATTTCGCAATGCTTAAATGATCTTGCAGGTTATTGGTTACTGTAGCTAGATTTAGTGAATATTATGCCATAAGTAATTGAGCATTTATCTTATTGAACAGAATTGACTAGTCATATGTAAATAAGACGTGTAGTAATGTATACTGGTATATATGGCGGCATTTGTCTGTATAGAGCACGTGGTAATTTTTAATCAATTGTCGTGAGGCTAGGGCAATGAACTGCTGAGCTAAGGTCATTTGTACTAAATATAACAGTTGTACTTTACCGCGAATACAGAAGTCTGTAAGAACAGTTATTCGTTAATGTCACATGCAGTGTGAATCGCTAATCTGAATACGAACAAAGAGCGTTTATATATATATATATATATATATATATATATATATATATATATATATATATATATATATATATATATACAGATAAGTGGTGAAACATATCTAGCTTCAGGCATACTCTTGTATTCAAGGGAACAGTTTTATACCCTCCCGAGAAAAAGGAAACCCGATGGGTCAGTCAAAGGGGGAAGTCCGCATCTAAGAGAGGTCGGAATAATCAGGGTCAGAAAGGGGACCAAAGCGTACACATTAGACGTGGAAAAACAACGACAAGAGGAGACAGACGCCAGGTGAT
>JAECUM010051622.1:0-18606 GCA_016617855.1 Megalonaias nervosa | reverse complement strand
AGTCAATGCTTTCTTATTGTGTGCATACTAATTATTTTTTACATACATCTATACAGATAGACACATCCTAATATATACCCTAATACGTACATTTATCCACTCAATGATCCAGTCATGCATTACACTGAGCAGTAAACTGTTTTAGCTGGAACTCAGAAACTATGGACTTGCGTTGTCTTAGTAAGATTTTGACAACTTGTTGTTGTTGTTGTTGTAGCGTTTAACGCCATTTCTCAGCACACGATAGGCTATACATGGCAGCCAGTATTAATGGTAGAGGAAGAACCCCGGAAAACCCGGGAAAGAACCACCGACCTACGAGAAGCTACTGGCAAGCTTTCTCACATACCCACATTGGCCAAATCCGAGACTCAAACACATGCAGACAGAGGTGAGATGGCAATGATCCGTAACGGAGAGCACTTTAGACCACTCGGACACTCAGGGCCCCTTTGACAACTTGAATATCTACATCGATTTTTGGATATCCATTCTCGATTCAGTGCTGAAGCAAATTGACAAAATTAAGTTAAAACTTAGCGGTATTATTTTTCTTCAGGAAAGTACTAATTGCCCCAGTGGCTTGAGATAGGATTATGAGTCGGATTAAAATAGTTGTAACCTTCACTTGCACATGCGTCCTTGACTACTTCAGATTTGATTTGTCAGCGTAAGGTTGCAGACATGTCACAAACCGTTTAAGATATGTACTTCATATTCTTGTTGTCATTAGTGAGCGTTACCAAACCACATAAGATGTTGCAATTTTTGGGGGGGAATGGGATCAAGGAGGAGGAGTGCTCAGGAAAAAGTGGATTTTTTTTAATTTTTTTGTTTTTGTTTTTTACGGATAGTAGTTATAAATTTTGTTCTACATTTTATACCACAATTCTTCTCATCAAATAAACTAAATAAAAACATAATCGAATATTTATCATAATATAGCAAGTTTTAAATTCTTTACTAATTCAGTCGAGAAAAGCGCCTGGGGATTATATTAAAGCCATTTTCAGCACATTAATGGCTCTACATGGCGGTCAGTATCTTTGACGGTGGAAGAACCCGGGAAATCAGGAAGAACCACAGACCTTTCGGGACGCTACTGGCAAGCTTTCTCACATACCTACGTGGCTGGAACACGTGGTTAGAGGTGAGATATTAGTGAGCGCCTTAGACCACTCAGCCACCTGGGGCCCAAAATATAATTGTTTAGATCTTATTCCTTGTGAAACGTTGTATAAGTATCGCCTATGCTAGCAACGGAGATATGTAAAACATTAATCTTGATAAAAGCTGACATAAGACAATGACAAACGGTCTACAGCGCGATATATATTTCTCCCTCCTCGTGATATTCATAGATGACAAGGAAAGAAACTGTTAAGACAAGCTTTGATATATTCCATCAGAACTAATGCCTTGTTTTCTGACCATTATTACAATGGGATAACATCGTATATATAAAAGGATATGAATATAAATTAAGTTGATAGGACACACATTATATCAGTGAAGCGCAGATTTATGTCTCATAAAGTGGCAAATAAAGATTTTTGAACTGAAGCTTTTAGAATATTTTAAAAAGAATTTTATGATTAAAAGTTTGACGCTGTACCGACTGACCTATTGCAGCTCCTGGGTAGAATACGAAATGCTGTGAGATTCCGGTCTCAGACGAACATTTTCAAGGAAAGCGTTAACTTCTACCGCCAATAATTTACATTCTAAAGTTAATGAAACAGATGGTCTCAAACACTTCAACAGTTTATCTATTAATTATTTAAAAATATTAGCACATAAGGAAAATAAAGAAAGAGAGAGAAACCATCCAGTCGACCAACCAATAAACAAGTGAAACTTGCCATCTCCGTCGCTTCATTAGACCCAACGTGAATTGATGAGGAAATGCGGGACCTCTGTCGACTTAAAGGTTAATTCTCGGTAAGTTTTGACTTCACTGTGGACAGATGTTTCTGAATGCACAAAGTAACCGAGGGACTGTAGGTTCTGGGTGCATATGTCAAATGAATTTTAAATGCTTTATTGTGCCTTTAAAGACTTCTATAAATTTGTTTAAATTATAATAATTATATTCATTGATTTGTATTCGCATACCATCAAGTATACCAAGAATGCACTAAAATGCTCAATGCATTTAGTCATTATTGTACATAGGACATATATACATTTATAAGATATACTTTAGGCAATAAGAGTAGTGTACCCGTGAGAGAGCTAGACCTTTAAAACCCATATGGAATTCGAGAACATTCAAAATCAAAACTAAAAATAACTAAATCACTCGTAGTTTTTGGTGTCACCTGCGATTAACATAGTATATTTTCACCTGGCTTTAAAGTTCCTATCTGTAAAGTTTTTTTTTTGAAAAGTTAAATCTGTTCTGGGTGTTTGTGATAAAAGGATTATTTTGGACTGAGGTACTGTCATATGCTTGTGAGGAGTTAAACATTTACCGTCCGTTGTCATTTTTGCTATTTATCGTACTTAAAAAGCACACGCGCATTTATCATGATGTTGCTGCTCCAATGTTATCTTTAGCACGACTATCAACAAAAACTGTGCTACGAAAGAGCCGGAGCAAAGCATGATGTTGAAGACATTAAAAATCTTGCAAACAATGAACACACTAACACCCAATACAGGCGAAACGAATATGCACTTGTTTTTAGTTGATCATTATCAGGTAGTAGAAATAATTAGGTTTAAGAGTTGTCCTGTTATTTTAAGTTTTCTTATTTTCAAGTGAGTGGATACATCTGGCCAAGGAGAAGCGTACATAGCAAAAACATCACAATGTTGTTCCTGTTTACATGCCTCCAAATTATTCACTTCTGTAAATTTACTTCAATTCTGTTTCACCATTAAGTTATATTGGCTGTCAAACCTGGAATAATATTTGTGTGATTCAACAAGAGACTGTTGACACGTCAGTACTTCGTAGGCTATAACAGAAACGTCATCGCCTTCAATTTTGGCTCTCTTCGGGACTTAAACTGAGTTTGATTCAAGACTTTTTATTACTAGGACTTGTGTCTTTAATTCTTGTATTAATTTTGGATTTAATTCGCAATACTGTAAATTCTTTTTTCTCATTCTTCACTTTGTATTCTACGGAACTAAATTATTTGTTAAATTTTACAATGCTTGTTATCTTCACTCTTTTCTGTTACTTATTTTAAGAGCATAGACTCGTAACAATAGCTTCTTCTTTTGTTCAACTTAACAAACGCCAAAAGGCACTTCCGCCTACTTGTTTAGCTATAGAGTTAGGTGCTAACATTAATTTGGTTTACCTCTCATAGAAATTTGAATTGTACATTTACCTATTTCTTGGTACTACAATGTTGCTTCATCGATAAATATATGAGTTTTAATTAGAATATGTTTATTTCATCTGTCTGTAGTTGACGTCGGATAGTTTCTTTTTCGCTTGTATTTATCAGTAGTTATTTATTAAATTGTTTGTAGGTGGGTTTTCAGCCATCATTTGATAAATTTCCAATATGAAGGTTTTCTGTACCAGTAATTACTTTAGCAGAATTTTCAGGCCCTTACTGGACAGGATTTTCAGGCTCATCTACACTGCAACGTTGTGCTATTTTGTGCTGTTTTAATGAATCACAATCAACTTACAAAAAATAGTTTCTTTTAGAATCTAAACAAGATATTGACCTCAAATCTTGAAATGAAGACCGAATAGCCGGAGGCTACAAAAGAAAAGTTGAAATGAGTACAGTAAATTTAACATAAACTCTTAAATGATGATAAATTGTATGAAATTGATTCAAAGTAAATCAAGAAAACGTCGTATGAATTATTTTTAAATGTTGGGGCAGCTAAACTCTCAACTTCTTTGTCAGATGTAATATTACTAATAATATCATCTTCCATGTACAAATTTCTTACTCTTGATAACTTTAATGACTCACAGAGAGAAGTGTTATTGAAAATCGCATTCATTTTAGGAAGGAAACTTAAAACCAGGACCTAATATATAGTACCACCGAAGCAGTTTCTACTGTAAAGTATGTAAATTAGTGTCAGTAAGAACAACTTCATTAATATGTAAAGTATATGACAAAATCTATGAAGATCAACCAATATTAGTATTTTAGGGATCCATACTACGAACATAAACGTAGAGACGGTACCAGTTTGGTAGAAAACACAGTATATTTACATATTACTTAAGCACAGAGAAAAACATTTCACTCTAAAAAAGGGTTTATGTTTGTTACATAGACGATCAGTATCAGGCAAACATTGTGATAAGCAAATGAATAAAATGTTTCAGACTGGTTACACTGTATTTTGACAATGATAGACGTCTTCTCTTAATGCTCGTAGGTTAGGGAATTGAAAAGAAACAAAGAGATGAAATACACGACGCTTTAGAAATTTAGTGGTTGTTGACAAAACCAGAAATATACAATTCGATGAATGAAAGGAACTTTGTAATTGAAATGATCATAGAGTTACTGTGGCAAGAAAATACTGAATTTGTTCCACTTAATCAGATAAAAATGCGTCTGCAGTAGAAACAATTAAATGAACTCTTAAGACTGGAATAGGGAGAGGAGTATTTTACTGAAAATGAACCCAGAAAATTGTTACATATACTACATGAACTTAGTAATGGATACAATAAATCGATCGTATCAGAGATTGACGAGTTGCCGATTGAAGCAGGCATGAAAGAAAATATATCTAAAGTATGGATACACTTATTTGGCTATCTAACAACTAATACCTATGGAACGCCAAGGTATGAGACTTCGTGAGAAAATTAGGATCTCAAAGTATAAATATGTTTTCGCTAAAGACTATCTTCCGAATTTCATGGAACAGATTTATAAAATCAGAGAAGTAATTTTAGGAGATCGTGTTGTACATAAATTTGCAGATTTAATGGAAGAGAAAATTTACGGAATATTTTAGAGTGGGGGATATGTATATATTAGAAGATGCATTCCAGACTGAGAACAAATTTAAATTGTGTAACAGGAATGGTAAAAATTATTAGCGGATTGAATTGAAAAGATTGAATAACTTTTTATTGTTGGGAACCGTGAGACAATGCTGTCTCATTCGTAAAGTCAAAATGGAGCAAAATGTAAAAACTATTTTATATCTTTAAAATCCCATAGCAATATTCATATGGAAATATACGACTTTATATAAATGGAACAAAATATCAAATTAGTCTATTAACGAGATGGAGCTTTGAAATATTCGCTACCAACGAACGACTGTGCAAATATTGTGAAATCTCAAGGTATTGTAGGGAAACAGTATCTAGGAATACAAAACCCTATCAAACTAATCGTGAATGGGAAAGCTGTGCTCGGAGGCTCGTTGCTTTATCATAAAAAGTAGATTTTGCACTAATTATATTAATTTAAAAAGAAAAGATCATCTAAACTAAGGAATAGATTTTGCTGAATTTGTTTTTCTAAATAAAATATTACTATTTAATACGTACTGAATTTGCTTCATACAAATATACTTAAATCTGTCAGAAGGAAATTAGAGGCTTCATTACCTAGTTTTCTATCTGGACGAAAAGTAAAACAAACTGAATTTAAAAATCAATTGCCCCATGAAATATTGTTTTATGAAGGATATTTGCGAACAAAATGGTACTCATATCTCAAAATAATCAAAATAATAATGAATTATGTAGCAGGCGCTATAATTTCTTGTCTTGTCAAAAGTGACCGGATTTCAAATTTAAACGATGTTCAAACGATGTTTAAACTTGTTCTTTAAGCTAGATCTCTTAAACTGGGTGATATTTACTATAATATCAGTCTGGTCTATCAATGTCACAAATGTAAGACTCACGTTTGTTCCTACCCCGAAGAGTCTCTGATAAAAATAAATCACAACCAAAGTTTAACTTTCTTCCCATAATGTTTCCTTATCAGGCAGGTTGCAGTAACAATATATATGTGTATACAATAGTTTTCCTCCTGCTTTGACGATTGTGTTGCTGTTTTCAGTTTGCATAATGCTTATCCTATATGTTGGAGCATTTCATAAAAGAGTTTTTATTTATCATTAGGCTTAGATTAATCTTACCTTGTCTATATCTCAGTTCCAATGGAGTAACTTGGATGGTTTGCTATCACCAAACCTAACATTGTCTACCTATTAACTATATTGAATAGTATAATAGGGACCCTTTATCTCAACCTAGCTGTGAAAGTGGAAATCCGCTATACAAATTTCAGTAAGACTGCATAATTAGTGGATGAAAATATTTATATTTTAATTTTCAATATGATATTTTGACGTTAGCACTTTTTATGTTTTGACCCAACTCCGACTCTAGGAGAGTAATCAAAAATTAATCCCTGATTTACAGTGTTACCATATAAATAAGTAACCAATCAAGATGACTGAACTTCCACACTGTGTTTTAGAAGATACGGACTGACATGCAGACGATCGAACGGGCGGGCAAACGGAAGGAATCACAATATCAATAATTTGTCTTTAAATTTTGGAAATAACAAGTGCAAGTACATTCATTTACTTGCCTTCACACATGATCGAGTATTTTACACATTTATCAGAACATGATATCAAGTGTTGTCATACTATGAGTCTGGACAACGTTAATCGGATGTTCTGTTTGAGAACAAATTCGGCAGGCAGGAGGACGCTTAATATTTCCGCCGTTGCCTTTAACGGCTGGGTGCCTGAATGGCTGCGTTATCATCCTCCATACCATGCTAATATTACTGCTTTGATAAGTTACACGTTACAAGCGTAGTAGAAGTTACATACTTTAATCAATGCACATTGCACCATTAAAATGGTTCGTACGCTCATGCAATGCTCTGTTGTTGTGTGCACGCGTATGCTAAAGCTATGTATTTATTTAGGCATGTTCTACCTTGCCTATTTTTAGTCAAACTGACGATTCTGCCTAATAGATGGAAATATAACACAATTCATTTTACTATATATTCTCTACATTTGTTTCTCAGTACCGAACTTTCCACTGTGTGTCAATCAATACAAATCATATGTTAATCTAAAATACCTTCAAAGATGACTTTATGGTGAAGTTCTTGTCAAAGGTTCACCAGCATTTTTTGAAAGGCTGGACTGTAAACAAACTAACATGCAATGGAACACAGATTTCACTCCCGGATCATCACTTTATTACTCACTGTACACTGTCGCCGAAACACACATAAACAACCACACCATAAGCTCATATTCTAAAGAATAAACAATTGCCTTTAAATCCATACCAAGAATGCCTAAATCTAACTCTTGTATCACCACCAAAAGAAGACAGGAAAAAATGTTCTACAAATAGATTGGAACTACATTCCAGATGCATGCTTCCCTACGATCTTACAGCAACCATCCTCAAGCAGCAGAAGGCTAGACTCGAGGGATGCCATATATAGGTTAGAAAATTTTTAATTCGTACTCTACGGAGATTCGAATCAGGGTCCGCGGGTAAATGGCACCTATCTCCTTATTTTTATTAAATATTAATTCTGCCTACTATTTTCAAGCATTCTTCTACAGAATCCAGGGATAGCACTTTCCATTCTGTCTGCTTTATATTCATAATTCTCTCTCTCTCTCTCTCTCTCTCTCTCTCTCTCTCTCTCTCTCTCTCTATATATATATATATATATATATATATATATATGTGTGTGTGTGTGTGTGTGTGTGTGTGTGTGTGTGTGTGCATTGTTTACTAATTCTATAATAGTTGTTTATTTAAATTTGTGTAAACTACTTCCCTATTATTGCTTCTTATGCTTGAAATCATCTTGTGTACAAGTTCACTTTTCTGTCAGTCCATCTAACCTCACACATATATTGAGTGAATTAGACGTTTTTAGTTCATTGTCCACCTGTCCATCAGTCCATCTTTAATATTGTGAAGTAATGTCATTATAGGGATTTTGCCTTTTTATTCCTGATATAGGTCACTTACTCTATCCCCCATGACTTTTACTCATTTTAGCAAGCAAGCCACATAATATGCACAACCCGTGGATTATTAATCTACAAAATTGAATATTGTGTTACTAGATTTTTATTTTCTGCAAATCCACTACGAGGATTCTTACTAATTCTCGGAGTTGTCGGTAATTTTAAACTTTCGCGAACATATTCTCGAACTCGGCCGCGCTAATTATTGTATCGTTGATAAAATTGAATCGTGTTGAAAATACCTTGTGTCGCAGCAAGCAGTTCTGAATAAACACGTATTCGTGAGCGTAAATGTATATAATTTAATTTGCTAGCACCACCAGAGAGACCGTTTTCTATCGATATATCCCGAGAATAAGTCCAATGTGCGCACCTGTGATGGTTGCTGTGCTGAAATTTCTGTCACAAAAAGACCTGTCCGTACTAACCACGTCCAGGTGCAACAAGCAAACGCACTTCTAGCTAATTACCCCTTTTATTGGTACGACATTCAAAACATCTGCCTGGGGAATATTTAAATCTCCGGGAGATTGTTCACCCTTTTCATTTAGAAATATACCGATAACGCCTCTACCTTTGACCTCGGACGATAATCGTCTTCCAATAACTGTTACACAAAGTGCGTCCATGTTGAATAACAGTCGACAGTAGAGATTCTTTTTATGTCTCATTTGAGTAAATGTTGGTGTAACAGATTCGTGAATGAAAGTAACCGGGTTGACCGCAGCGGTAAATTCCATTGCACCACTGTAGAAACAATCCCTGAGTGCCTTCGGACCTGTTGCTAACCCCAGAGACTGAGCGTTTTCACATACAAATGCGATTGCTCCAAGCAGGTCCAGAGTTGGTACTGGTACATCAGGGTGGTCGCAACTATCACAAACAATTTACTTGGTGCTTAACACGAGTATATTTAAGTATACGAAGATCGGGTAACACCACTCTGACGAAGATATTTGTCGACAGGTGGGAGAAAATTATCATTAATGTTAGCATCCGCTGCTAATTGGTCTAACACTCAGTCGGTAAATTCCTCAACCACATCACCGCTGTCATAATCCATTATGCATATATAATGATGAATCTAATCGTAAACAAATACCCCCCAAAAAACCGGGTAAATAACCGGCTGGATATGAATGAAATTCTTCCAACTGAATTTCACCTTTAGCTGTCAACGATATTTCTGTCGTATATATGAAAATGTTTTAAATACCGGTATCCGGGTTGTTCACGTACTCATTCACCAGGCGTATCGTTGATTAATGGTGTTAATGTAATAGGCCCCAATAATAACCGGATATAATAAATTATTACGACCCAGACTCCGACTCCATTAAGCTGTTAGATTTAGGTTTATCAAAACCATTTATATTATCAAAACTCATTCAACCATTTGTTATTTTAAACTCAGTTGTTTCGTCTTCGTTGCTGGTCAGAAGTTTGAAAAATAAAGTAAATGAACTTAGTACGCATGGTGGTAGGGGCACATTTATGACCTGTTCATTCACATATTGTTTCATCCCGCCATTGGCAGAATAAATATACTCTCTGATAAACGCAAATGACACGTCGCTGTCTCTGATTCAACCATTTTCGGTGATTCCAGCCAGGTTCTTTGCGATGACAACACTGTCTTGAATGTTCACATTAGACGTTTTAAATTTACCTGTTTGATCTTCAAAAATAACAAGCTTACTGGGATTAACACAAAAAAGTCACGATTAGGAAACTCGGCCAAATCCGCGTTGGTGGCAGGCCTGCGCAGATCTACATCAGCATCACGTTGTCGGGCTGAATAACATCAGTAAATATTAATAGACATTTTGTTTAATATTAGACGTACTTTAATGTAAAACCAATAACTGCTTGCGCGATTGGGTTTGAGGAGGGTTTGCTTTCGCCAGTGCATGCAACGCTTCAACAAAAAGAAGACCACATATTGGTCCATCCAATCGAGTTTGTACTGGTATAGTTGAATAAAACAGTGGTGTCGTCCTCCGTGGGCGCTATCGTTCCTTGTTAAATAATAAACAGATTCAACTGGTTGTGCAAGTCCATGAGTCAAAATAGAAACGATGTAAATGTGCCACTGCATGTATGCAATAGGTGCTAGGTCCCGGTGTCAAACGCAGGTTGACAATACTGGTTTCACGTGTGTTCATCTCATACAAAGACATTACGCTAATGCTTGACTGATTTTACCATTGCAAGCAAATCGAGATTGGCCAATGGACGGGCTAAAAGCCTGGCAATCTGCGTCTTATACCTGGTAATCTTGAACTTTTTCCCGAAGGTTTTCGACGACTTCTTCCTGGCAATGGAAATCCTTTTTCCTTTTCTATTCGCATGCGACACCGAACCACCTTTTTAAAAGTAATTCCGGATTCTGTTTTGAGAGCTCCTAGAGCGGCCGCTTTTGCAACCGCTGGAGCCACTGCCGTTAACTGCTGAATCTCTGCAAGGTTCGGAAATATTCTACCAAACTTTTGGAATTACATCCCGTATGGTTTGGAAGTTTTAGCACCGCTGAGGTGTTATTGTATTTGACCACATTAAGCTGATTGAGTTTGGCTCAATTACACTTGGACATTTCCAGTTAATTTTTTTGGAGAAAGTTCAATGTGACCCCATAATTGTTTTTACTGCGTTGTTATTTTTCCAAGCTGATTTTCCCTAAGGCCGACCAAAACTTCGTTATAGGACATTATTATTTAAATATGTAAGAGGATTAATAGTGAATTTTCCACAGATGCATCAACGGTCCTCATTCAAAACAACAGAGTCTTGTCAGAAAGAATCGCAGCATAACATCTATAACCTCCAGCTCGAACAGCACCTATCCGTACACCAAAATACATGTCAACAACTGCTTGTCTAAACAGCCTCGGTTGTGCCATTGAAAAGTGATAAATCGGATTCAATGCCATGAAGTCACATTTGGAATTCTGCAAAACAGTGTAGATGTTTCGACACTGGTCCATATACGACTACAGATTGTGAGATGCAAGTGCTGATTGTTTATATAGCCAAGCAATATTTCTTCACAAGGTTCCTCAAGACGTTTAACTTCAATGAAACTTCAGTCATCTCTAAGTGATCAGATATCATCTTGCTCTGCGTTTGATCATTGTCTCGATTTGTATGTTGAAAGGCCACAAACACATTTTGTGGTGATTAAGCCCATGTTGAGTGCTTATTTGGTGTCTAATACTATTTGGTGAGTGTGTATCTGTCGTATGTGCGAGAAATAACAGCTTTGGCGAGTTATTGCCCGTACGAATTGATCCCATAAATGTTTTCAATCGATCCGTCGACAACATATTGCTACTGACCCGGTATGGTCCGTCGATGTATTTACTATTTCAGAATGGATTGATACTCCAAGACCACCAACACGTTACTGTTTGGGGCCACCACCGGGTGGACCTCGCCCACCAACCAGGACATTTGTAAGAGATGAATTGCAAGTTGTTTCAGCAAGTACGGAAGTGCCAGCAAGCATTATTTTAAGATGTCAGCCGTAAGTTGATTCATGGCAGCATGATGACTAAAAGTGATAATTACTTTGGTGAGTACCCATCCCTTAGTATCAAGCAGTGACAAACTCACCTTGGAACATCGGTATGCAACCATGCGATGTATCAGAGACCATATTATATTTGCCTTACGTATGAAATCGCATCGCTGGGGAAGACATTTCACGTACATGTGCCAGACATCTTTTTGCAGAATCAAGCGCTTGCCACTTTTGGCTTTGTTGCAGAGCTTCCAGCTCCATCGGATCCAACCACAATAGAGTAGTTTAGGATACACTCTCACATACTCTCCAATTTGTTTACCAGAATTATCTTTGAATTTACCAACAACCTTTCTGTTGGTGTTACTTAATTATGGAGTTTATTTCGAATATTCACTGGTGTCAAATTCGTTCGCCAGTGTGTTTGATGCAATATTCGCATAAATGTCATCGGTGGTTATATGCATAGGAAGTGAATCAATGTCTGTGTAAAGCATTTTGACACGGTCCTGGAAAAACGGCTTAATCTCATCATAGTAGAATTCATGCATTAACAGTTTGGACAAGTCCAACAGAAACTATCTAAATTATATTAGTTTTTTGAGCTTCAGTTTCGATGTTTTTTTACTGAGCGCAGTTTCTCTATTTTGTTTCCGAACACAGAATTGTTAATGTGTTTAAAGGAATCTTTCTCAAAACTCATATGTGACTTTTGTGCGCAGATCAGAATTTATTTGTATATACTCCGCCATCCAAGCTTGTTGGTGAAATGCAGGTACTCGATGGCTCTTGGTTACTCGGATTCCCAATTGCAAGTACAACTACAGATTTCTCATGTGTAGAGCAAAATTGTGATTTGGCTCTAAGACTTAGAACATGTTTGGTACATTCAGTACATGTACGTCCGGATTCATTCACAATTGCACACTGATACAGGGAGAGTCATCCACCAGGCACCAACAATGTTTCTGGCTCTAACGGATAATCATTTTGAGAGTGGTGACGTTCATAAGGATATTCTAGATCAACTTAAAAGAAGTATCAGTGGTTGCTGATGCAACTTAAAAGAAGTATCAGTGGTTGCTGATGCCGTTATAGTAGGATACTTGTTTTGTTGGTCAACGTGAGCCTCATCAATCCATTGAAACCCACCAACAGGTAACGATAGCGTAATTGTTGTTAACATACATGATGTCACTGATAGAGGCAGAGGTGTCATACTCGTCTATGTTTGGGTTGTTTGTGCGCGCATACCAATGATTTGCTATCGATATTCCACCACGAAGTGAGTGTTCGATGGTCAATATCGCTGAGTAATTCCAACTCGATTTTGGTTATTGACACCAACTCAGTTCAAGCCGTTCCCGGTGATGAGAATTATTGCACGAGATCTAACTTCAATATGATTAAAAACAGGTCTCCGTTATCATAAGTGACGATCTGACGGAGACCGCTTAGGGGTTATGTTCTGGAGACCTTTGAATTAGCCAATGGATATGCAGCCATACTCATCAGTCTCCATACGAGAAAGTATAAGCTTTCATCTGATTGGCTGATAAAATTAGTGATTATGGTATTAACATAGGTAACAAAAACTGGACCTCTAAGCGGTCGCTGTCAGATCTTTGCACAGTGGAGATCTGATTTTAATCCGATTATGTCTAACTTGTTTACGTGCATGGCAGTCTCACGAAAGTTTTCAAAGACATAGCGGGCAACAACACAGTGCGCAGATACAGATCGTGATAGTCGCTATTTTTTTTTGTTGCAATGAAATGCAGACTAAACTTTCTTTGTGTGTTCTTAATCTTTTTTCTGAATTATCTTCTCGTGACGGTGACGGTGATAACTAAACCACTCCAATCAGCGGCAACTAAGTTTCAGCAAATTTGTTACAATCACTTATGTTTTCGCATCGGTTAAAATATTTTCTCGTTAATAGGTCAGTGTTGGTGGCGCAATATCGACTGGTAATTTTGAAGTCTTCCACCGCTAGATAGCTCACTAACTTGTCCAAGCACGAATTCAGAAAGTGTGAGAATCGTTGTCCCAACCTAAACATCGTGTATATTTCCATATTGTTTGGAACAACACTTATTAGTGCCTTTGAAGCTAATGCTACAGCTAGCATTATTAAGTGGCCACCATACCCACGCAGGGTAGGAAGTACTGCATCTATGGTTGTAAGTTTGTAATTGTATATTGAATGCACCGTACGCAGCTTCTTCATATGCGCTAGTAGTGTGATAATGGTCACGAACTTTGGCATGAGTCCCAAAGGACCAGCACGAATGCATGAATGAGATGCTACTGAAAATTTATTAGTATCATAGCTGGTCATAATCATGTTAGCCGGTGAATGGAGCTGTTGTGGAATCGATTTCGCTGTGAACGATATAAAGAAAGTCTCAACCAATTCCTTGTCGCTATACAACATTGGTGGTTTAGTTTGCACGTGCATCTGACTGCGGAATAACAGAATTCGCATGGGACTTGTTCAGCGACTTGTGTTCTTCGGTCGCTGGACTTAATCGCGTCTTTCTTTTAAACGTTGAGACATTCAAAGTCAGCGTATACGATATAAGGGACTTTCATCTTTAATTGTAGTGCAGTAAACTGGTGAATGTTTTTGCCTGGTTGTGATATTATTTCCCGCTGCTGTTCTACATCCATCCCATTGCAATAAAAGTCATGGTCAGTGAACATTTGTGTATTAAATACATGCGCATGCCACGTCCGCATGGAAAAGTTTTACTGGGCAAGATTATTTATCCATACGTAATGAGATACCGATTCTAAACTAATCATATCATTCAGCAACAACTCTGTCCATGTAAGGATAGTGCACGCAGATAAAAGCCTTTATCCCAAGTGAACACATTAACAGCGATACCTCGGTTAAAGGTTTTAAATTTGTTCAGTGTGGTCTCAGTGACCTGCACAGGAAATTCAATATTGTCTAAAATTGAGTTGACCAAGGCGCTGGCGGTATTTTCAAGGGTGGTGCTGATTATGACTCGCTGGATATAGCGCTGACAAAAGAGCCCTCAAAATTTTACATTTATCACTGGCCCAGGCGGAAACCACGTTGGTGCTGGTGTATAACTGGATCCACGAAATGGATGATAAATAGGTATATGTACTGCAACTTGTGTACGTCGGTCAAGAGTCCAATATGAACTTGCATTGGTTTGTTGATCTAATGTCTCGAGAATCTTTCCAATTCATTTTGTCGATTTCGTCATTAATTGCTTTAGTGTGTTTAAGGTTCAAAACTGTACGAACATAGCCGTGAATCCACGGTGTTGTAGTTTTAAATTTATCTTTGTCACGACTTAGCGGCATAGCCAAATGCTTGTTAAGAATAATATCCGCATTACCTCCAGAGGGTCCAGAGCGTTATTGCACTGATGTAATTCCTAGAATCATATTTGATAACATTTGCTGAACATCTTTACCTGGTTTGTATGTGTGTGGGATAATTGCCACCTAATTTTCTACTTCAACACGACGCGCATGAAATTTAAATTGAAGTACTGGTAATTATTGTGCTTTTTCACGAGCATCCTCTGCAGCGTCAGATGTTTTGGTGCAGTCACATGTGTTTGTGCAATCACGGGTTGTTGTGAAGTCACAGGTATTGGTATAATCATAGATGTTTGTGCGAAGCTTTGTCTGCGCGAATGATAATATTTACGAACAGATCCACATGGTCGGCAAAGTTGATTATGTAATTTGACTCCGATACCATATTTAAGACATAGTCGAGCACCGACGACAGTACTGTTACTTTATTGGATTATTTTGTACGGTTCAAATATGGACATTGGTTCGCTTGACTTATAAATGGATTCACAAACTTTCCTCATTTGGATGAAGATAGATACCCGTCGCCGTTCTTTAATCCCCTCCTCTGTATGAAATGGTACAGTGATATGCAACATATGCGGATAGAGAACTTTAGAGAATTCATTACTCGATTTTATGGTAATTCACAATTTTGAATCAGGCTACCTCAAGTAAACAATCTTGTTCTGTTGAGAATTATCATAAAGTTCCATAAGAAGCGCAGATAAAATAAAACCAAACCTACGATCAGTCCAAAGAAGATCAAATGATCCTTCACTGAGTATTACACCAACTTGCATACGACCAGACTTTGTGTGTTTGTATGCATTAAATATCAAATGCCTTATAGCGTTGGTATATTTCCTCAATAGGTTTTGCTTCATTGTTTTCTGTACTTGCTTCCGAAAAAGTTGTCCTGTGTTTACGCCGCTCCTCTTCTCGATCGTTGCACCACATTTCGTAGATATACTGATGATTGGTGAGTTCGGATGCCATCATTATATTAGCACAAAGACAATTGTTTAATTGCTTTACTCTTGGATACCTAATCACTCTTAGAATATTCACTCATATCATCAGAGGATTCATTCTTGTAACTCTCTTCACATCAAATGCACAAGGTGATATAGTCAACGTCAAGGGCTTAATTTTTTCTTGCACAATTTGATATAAATTATTTATCTTTTCTTCTTATAGCTTGGCCAAGTTACACAGTTCCTGTTCTCAAATGAATCCTGAAGTTAACCTTTTTTTCGCATGTATCAGCTATGTGTCCAAAACTTCATCTTCAAAGCCTCTTTGATAGATCTGTATGATGCATTCAAAAGAAACAGTTAATTGATTTTTACTGCTACATTTATTGAATTTTCCAGCAATCTAATAAGTTAACACCATTTTAAAGACCTCCTTAAATTCCTTAAAAATATTATCGATCAGAGAATATGTTTGCAACATATATATATATATATATATATATATATATATATATATACTATATATATATATATATATATATATATATATATCCAGCCAAAACCTATCAGCAGGAAATTTTGCCCGTGTGGTACTCGCGATGCAGTAAAACACAAATCTAATAACCTGATTTACGTTGCTTCCTTAGTATAGTTAAAATCAGTAATATAGGCCTGACCGAAAACTTTACCAAGATCATTAGTGATAATAAACTATTTCAATGACGTGTGTATTGCCAGAGGAAGTTTTGCTGGTTCCTGCTCTATGTCGCGGAGTCTATCATATGACTGGCTGTTTGTTTGGTCGCTTCTCTTTCGTAGCTTATGAATGTTAATGTCCAGGGTTGCACATAATATGTGGCTTGCTTGCCAAAATAATTCATCGTTTTGGTGGATATAGGTCGTGACCTATATCAGGGATAAAAAGGCAACCACCCTATCATGACATTCTTATGTAAATCAGTATTTATGCAACTATTTGATGTTTGCAGGAACATTTGACTCCATCCAAAACCTATCAGCAGGGTCATTTCCTCAGACTCGCCCACATTTATGGGATCAACTATTAGCCAGTCATCGACGGAAGATGTGTAGTGCGTTAGCCCAAGTAGAAGTCATCCAGTTACATCTGATCAGCTTAGAGAGTGGGCATGTTTGATTAGTTAGCATCCATTGCCTCAACAGTCACCTGTAGTTCTATTGCATCTATATCACCATCCTCCTTCGCGTCTTTACATCAACCTACCATTGGTGAAATAAATCCACTGTGACTGGATGTGTCAACAAAACTCCTCATATTAATAATTAGTTTTGCCGTTCTCCTAGCGGTAATTGCCATTATTAGGCATTCTGTCATCAATCAATTCGACTTACAGACATAACAAGTTTTGGCGACTCCGCCTCATAACAGTTGCAGTTCTTCCTTAACAGTTGTGCCAGTCAGTGATACTGTGACTCGGCCTCAAAACATCGGCAATTCCGCCTTGACAGTTCTGTCATTCAGTCTTGTTGGCGATTCTGCCTCATAGATACTGCATATATCCATGCCATCTTACCACCACTAACCTCGTGCAGTGGCGGGTGAGACTCAAAGAATGTCAAATAAATATATAAGTTAATAGCAGTATTTATCCATACATTAATCCATACATATATAGTAAACAGTTGTTTGCTGGATCTTGGAAATTGGAGTCTTTGTTCATATTATTAAGATTTTGACATCTTTATTTGAATATCTACATCGATATCTTCATCGAGTTTAAGATTTCCATCCCCAATTCAGTCCTCAGGCAAAAATAAAAACTAGGTTTAAAATTATTATTTTCTTCAGGAAAGTACTAATTGCTCCAGTGGCTTGAGAAAGGCTCATCAGTGGAGCTAGAATAACTCTGACCCTCACCCGTACATGCGTGTTTGACTGCTTCAAATCTGATTTATAAGGTCACGCGACTTCCCTCAAATAATTTAAGACATATACTTCATATGATCAGATAGACTTGTCAATCTGCGAAAGGAATTATATTTTCTTTGGGTGTAGAGTGTGAGTGCTCAAAGGGTGATATTGACAGTCAGATGAAAGTACAATCCTTTAAGGATAGTAGTTTTAAATATGTTGCCGTTTTTAAAATATGATTAGTTATCCCCATCAAATACAATTTATGAAATACACATTTAATATTTATGATAATATTACGCAGCTTAAAGTCTTTCATTGTTTAGTCGAGGAAGAGCTAGGGGATTAATGATTTGTTTAAATTTTATTTTTTTGTGAAACATTGCATAGAGAGTGGTAAGTGAAAACTTTTGAAGTGAATTTTTTCAAAGAATTTTATTGTTGAATGTCATGATTTGTTTGGTTAGGATTGTTTGACTATTTAACGTTGAATTTAAAATAAAGTCTTGTTTTTTAAAGGCTTCTATTGAGTTGTCTAAAAAAGTTACGCGCATTCACTGATTTGTATGCACATACCCAGTGACGCAGCTAGGATATTTTGGCCCCTTTACAGGCCCCTATTCAAAGCTTACTAATGGGCTCCTGCCTAATCTATAGTGTAATAAAATAATTCTTGGGCCCCTATATCTTGCATACTCTTGCTATATGGTAGTTATGCTCATACCATCAAGCGTACCACACGTATATTAATATATACAATGCATTTTCTTGCTATTTTACACAGGGTATGCATGCACATATAACACCAATACTTTAGGCAATGAGAATAGTGTATATGCGATATAAATAGACCAATACTACCTTTTGCATTTTGCGGCCTCAGG
>JAECUM010051620.1:0-31877 GCA_016617855.1 Megalonaias nervosa | reverse complement strand
TAGGTATTTGATTTAGACCAAAGAACTCAGACATAAAGCTGATTATTGTGTCGCCTATTGCCTTAGAATTTGACATAAATATATTAGATCTTAAAACAACAGTATATGTTAGCATATACTAATTATATATGAGTACGGGAAATGAATGTGCTTAAAGAGTTAAGGGTATTGAACATGGTTCCGGAATAAACAGATGTTTGCAGCCCCTAATGCTTGTGATTAAATTGGTTTACATCCAGGTGTTATGAGTAGTAATTAGGCTTGAGTTTTGATCTTACAGGTACAGTAAGCAACACTAAAGGACATTTGCCGACAATGTGGTACTTTCGTTAGTGATTCAAGAATTTAAGAGAATTATGCATCACAGAATTGTTTTCTCAACGTCAAAATTCAGTTACATTGTTATGAAAAGCATATATATATATATATATATATATATATATATATATATATATATATATATATATATATATATATATAATGAGTTATTTGTGAAAGTTTACATCCAAATTGTTTAGGTGTTGCAGAATCGTTGTCCTTTGACAAACAAGTTTCAAAATATTTCCAAAAAAGAGGAAAATTGCTACTACTGGAAGAGCTGCGTTTTTCCCGTGCGGTTCCTCTCGTTTAAACTGTACGTCTAACTGCATTCATTGTAACTCTTGCCGTCAATGGAATCATTTAAACTGTGAACAATTGTCTGTGGAGGAATTTGCATTTTTTTACAGAACATTATGACGTACCATATATTTGCAACAAATGTTTCGCCTTAGAGATCAGTACATCTACTTACAACTACAAAGAAGGATTAAATCGCTTGGCACATATAACTTTAATCAATATTCTTTTAGTATTGTTTCAAACTGTATTTGTATATGGATGAAATTATAAATTTAAATCATTTATTTTCTCAACAATGACTCGTTTAGGAAGCATCCAATTTACGTATAATTTAACAAGTACGGGTGTATCCATTTGTATGTATTGTTTTCTTTAGTGTGATTGTTCAATATTTTGCTTATTTTTTGGTTTGCATTTATGTTAATATTACTGATTGTATTGTTTGCCTTGACTACTGGTCCACGTTGACCAGGTTTAAATAATTGAACGAGTCCTCTCTTTTGCAGTCGTTCAAATCGACAAACATTGCCTTTTTATTAGCTTTATTCAGTAATGACTAACATGGCTGAAACAATTACAAATGTTCAGCCATTCAAAGCAACTAGAAATTCGGCGATCTTTTAATAATGGGCTAAAAGCAGATAAAACGTTAATGCTTAATTATGTTTGTCGTCTCGAATGACCAATGCTGGTGTTAATTTCCACTTTTGTTGGCTGTTACTCTATTGTACTCCAACTGTAGCTCGCGTTATACTATCCGGTCCGCCAAGCCATTTTTGTTTCAACTGCCGGCCGCAAATAATTACTTGTGCAAATTATTCGGAAAATTTCACCGATCACAAGAAGCTAACAAGTTAGTGACATAACTGAAATTCTCATTTGAAATTACTGAATTTGGCGAGTGAAAATTTATTTTCATTGCTTGGCATGTTCTGTTTTCATTTTGTTATCATCCTAAATATAATGCACATAAACACTCTCGCACAGAGAGAGAGAGAGAGAGAGAGAGAGAGAGAGAGAGAGAGAGATTAACTTGGCACTGCATTTTACATATATTTACTTCTGTATTTTAAAGCTATATATTTAATGTTTTAAATAACTGAATAAACTTAGGCATGCTTGGATTCTGCCAGCAATAAAACATCTATAATGCGCCAAAGTAATACGGCATACATCTGTCACCAAGGCAATGCCTGAAATCGATTTACTAACAGTTTGAAATATGTAGAAATATATTTTTATATAATATTGGTGGCTATATTTGTATCGAACTTAAATGTGTGCAATAAACAACTCTTGTTTCGGATACGAAATGACCATAGCATTGGGTACGAAACGACCTTGGTTTGGGTACGAAACGACTCGTTTGGGTACGAAACTATTTGGGTACAGAATGACCTGCTTTGGTATTTTCTTCCTATATGAAACCATATACACAGTAACCAAACCTCCATCAATTTGTGTCTCTTCTTTTGATGTCACTGTACAAATAACTCTGTCGCAATAGCGAATTTAGAGGACATGTTTTTAAAGATGTTTGCCGCCACGAGACATACATCCATAGACGCCGCCAGGGCCGACAAGGGGGGGGGGGGAGTCAAATGGGAATATATCCCCGGGGCCCGGGCCAAATAACACTTTTTAATTTTATAAAAGAAAAGTTTTGTTTGAACAAGAACTAGGACAGGCTCGGGTGTTTCTTACCGCAGGGCCCGTGATCGCTCTTTACGGCTCTGGATGCCGCAGTACATTAAACAAACTCATCCCTTGCAATTGAATTAGCCTCGATTTCTTTTCTGCAAATGTCTTTCATATGTTCCTATCAAAAGTGACATTTTTGTAAAAAACACAACTCCCCAGTTTTGCCGCTCTAGGTAACAGGCTGATTCGGATCATGGGTGACTGTGAACAGGCTTATTCGGCGGAAATTATGGGATGGTTCGTCCCAAAATACGACTGATTAAAAGAAGAAAGAAAATCAATGAAACACACATACCTGGTTTATGTTCAAATTTATTAATGTTTTCGCATGCATAGTAAGAGAATATAAAAGGTAGAATTTCATCGTTTAAATTTACATCAAATAGAAATTTTCTAGCTGAAATCAGCAATAGATAATAGCTATCTCATTTACATTTGTTTACCAAAATAACTTTCCAATAATTCAAAAAAGAAAATATAAAGTTAACTTTTTCATATATTGGGACATTATCAACACTATCAAACAATAATTGATACTTATTTTAAGACGTTAGTCATACAATAGCAACACCATTATGATGTGTACAATTGGTGTTTCGTTTCCTTAAATGCATATCAGACATGTTCAACGCACCGGGGAAATAATGAAAATGTAATATTTTAAACGAGTATAAATAATTTGGGTAGAATCAGCCATGGTCCGAATAAGTTATCATTCGCCTATAGTGACTATAGTCTATAGATAAATCAGGTACATAATTAATTGACCAATGCAGTATTTTTCACATTTATTCTGATATGTCTTATCTGTTTCTCTTTTATGTAGTGGACATCGCTTCACGGCTTAAAGAATCTTCAGTATGCTGCAAAACGTGAGTCAGTCACGATAAATCTCCTCAGTTTCTACGGCAAATCGTTAATCCAGCCTGCGTTTGTGGAAATCGACAGGAATGCACAAGACATCACGGAAAAATGCAAATTAGGCTCGATCGGCAACCCATTAATGACAACAGGAAATGGCAATTGTCTGTTCAATGCTGCGTCGATCGCGCTTACTGGTGGTGAAAATTCATCGACGGAACTTCGGCTAAGAAGGTCCATAGAAATGTCACTCAAATCCGATACATACATGTCGAGACCTGATTTCGACCAACTTATGGACTACTCACCTTCATTTGAAGAGTCACTCAGGTCCAGCTGCACTGACTGTGATTATTCCTCGATATGGACAGTTATGGCTCTATCAACAGTAATTGGTTTGCCAATACAGACAGTGTATCCAGCAATGAATGGACCGCTCGAAAAGGCGCCTGAGGTACTGACGAAACTCTTCTCGCCCGATGCTAACAAAGAACCCCTTACAATATTATGGAGTAGAATGGGGCCGAGCCAACGGCCAACATGGACAGCAAACCATTTTGTCCCAGTGTTCAGGTATGTTACCACTGAAGATCTGGTTCAAAATACTGAACTCTTCAAGCCAAATGATATAAGCACGCCAGTTACCGATCGTAAAAAGAATGCGACATTCCTAATAAAAGATAACATGGGCCTTGAATTCGTCACAAATGTTAGCAAATCCAATCTATATGATCATAATAACACTGAATCATTTTTACACCCTTTAGTCGACGAAACTGTAGTCAACCAACCTAGAAGAAAATCTGAAATCTCCGATTACCACAACTTCGTGACTGAAGAAAATGGAAGCGATAAATATATGGTTTTAGATGATACCACAGAAGAAAACCTGTTACCTTGTCCCGATAATGTCAGACCATTACCTTCAGGCAAATGGCACTCATCTGATGAAGCTTACCATTTAATCATTAAAAAGGAACACATACATACAGTTGCTCCTGCAGGAGACAAATAAAATTGCTTCGTATTGCTTGAGAACAGCAGGAACATTGACAGGATAAAGGCAGGGAAAAATGTGAATTTTTCGACGACTGTGGGATTTGGGACTTTTCAAAAGGTTATACCATCATTGAAAAAGGATACCTTAGAAAGGTAGAAGCTAAGAATAACAAATACTGCATTAAACTTAGAGTAAGGGGCCAAGTAACTTGGGAAGAACTGTATCCTCAACCCGATGACGACAATGTAGTTATTTTGAGCAGATATTATGCTACACTTAAAATTGACCCTGATTTTAAGAAAAGTGTGTCATATTTTGTCAAAAAGAACGACTCCGGCATCAGCAGCGTCGCTCTTTATGAATACCAAATCACTCATCAACCACTCGCAGCATCTCATGGTAATAGGCGAGGAGAAAAGCATTTCGTAAGAACTCATCCGAGGACTTTTAACAAAATAAAGGAAAGGATGAAGGAACAGATACCGAGAGACATATATCGTGAATTGAAGAAAGATGACTCATTGACTGGCGCTCGTGATACTAGAGTAATAAGCAACGTCAAGTACAATGAAAAGAGAAAGTCCGCAAACAAACGTAACCAAGCCAACGTCGCTGACGATATGTTAGAAGTCCTTGGAATGATCAATGAGCATCCGTTTGTGCAAACAATAATATACAACAAAGAGCAGGTACCATCCATCATTTGCTATACACAAGACCAAATGAATGACCTACAACACTTCTTGACGTATGCTAATAAACAACCAGTAGGTATAGACATAACATTTAATCTTGGAAACTTTTACGTAACCACACTGGTATACAAAAATCAAAGAGTTGTCCGAAACAGTACAAATGAACATCCAATTTTTATTGGCCCTGTCCTTCTGCACAAAGATGCGTCTTACAGAACTTACAAGAGCTTTCTGGAGCATATTTCTACAGAGCTAGATAGAGATATTGAGTCCGTGGAAGTAAGAGTGTCGGAAAAAATGGAATTTGGAAATGATGATGAGAAGGGCATAAGAAAGGCAATAGAACATGTATTCCCCTCAGCTACACGCTATCTTTGCACTAAACATCTGAAGGATAATATGAGGCACTACCTTCAAAATAAAATAGGGGTGGAAAAAGGTGAACGTGATATAATAATGACCCAAATATTTGGTACCGGTGGCATTGCAGACGCAAATAATACAATCGATTTTGAAAGCCGATCAGAACATCTGGAAACAATCATCAAAGAACAGCATCCGAAATTTGCACCATGCTTTACCAACAACTTGAAACCAAGACTACAGAAATACGTTTTCGAACCTAGCCGCAGAAATAATGAACGCGTGAATTGGACTAATAATAACGCAGAGTCCATCAATAACATTCTAAAACTCTCTGTTGATTGGAAACCAAAACCCGCGCAAGATCTAATACATAAACTTTTCTGCGTGACACAGCTCCATTTCATGGATTATAGAAGCGCTCTGCATGACAGCGGAAATTATCAGTTAACAAAAGAAGAACGCATTTACCATTTACACGACAGCGTCTGGAGGTGCAAATCCGAAAAGCATAAGACAGAGATTTTCGCAAAATTCCTCAAGGACATTAAACGTACGGAGAAATCAAAGTACATCAAATCACAAGATGGAAAATATACCCTAATTAATAAGGCTAGAGGAACTGCACGAAAACCTGGTCAGCGAAGAAGGCCTGTCAATGAGAGGACCAATAAATGCTAAACACATACTAACAAATGAATAATTGAATTGTTTATGCTCTATGCTAATAATGGACAAAATAAAGGAAATAATGAATATTTATTTGTTTATGAGATAAACTAATAATTTTTTACACAATAAATTTGCCATTTTGTTTAACTTATTTAACGACTTATTTATGGTATTGCTACTTGTTGATAAATATTCACGTTGCTGTACTCAAACACGCTTCGTCAAAACGGGAGCTATTTCCCTTGGCAACTCCTGGCCTCACTACTTTTCCTGTTACACAAAAAATCGCTAAATATACGCAGTGTTTGTTGGTTTTTTTTTTTTGTTGTTTTTTTTTTAGTTTTTTTACTGTTGTTTAAATTTAAACTAGGTATTTTGGGGTGTCTTGGGGTGTTTAGTGAGACCGCCGTTGGTCCGTGGCTCTTAACGGGGGTTTTCCCAGGTTCTTCCACCAGCATTTATACTGACTGCCATGTATAGCCCTATCGCGTGCTGAAAAACAGAGTTAAACTCTTAACATTAACTAAAAATAAAAACTTCAAACGAATTCTCAAAACACCACACAACAGAATATCACCAAATTTTTTTTTATACAAAAAGCATGATGCTATAAAGGTCCTTGAAATTACTGAAATGATGTTAGCACCAACCAGACACCATGAGAAGTCTTCAGGTAAAAATCTTATGATAAAAAAAAAAACGTTTACTGCACTGGAGTTGTAGATACAAGAATTGCAAGATGGCTGCTGTATTGGCGATATTGGACATTAGATCAATACCATTTTCATTTAGGACCAATTGGACTTCGTATGATGTCATTTGATGAAAATCCCATGTCAGAATTACTTGTTCTGTTCAGGAGAAATAGCTACAACAAGATTTTCAAGATGGCTGTAGTGGCAGTCATATTGGACATAAGACTGGTACCATGTTCATTTGGGACCAACTAGATATATTAAGTCTTTTAATGAAAACCCTATGGCCATCCATTCAGAAGAAGTAGCAATAACAAGAGTTTCACTAGTCACTGGTTGGCATATTAGATGCCCGAGCAACACAGCCTTCAGTGAGAATCAGTTAGACTAAGGGATGAATGTGTGTGAAAGGTTTCATGGCAGTCCTTCTAGTCGTTTTGGAGTGGCGATAACAAAAAAACACACGTGTTCTAATGTACAGATGATATACAGACAGATGAAAAACAAAAGACCATCCCATAAACTATTCTGGTCCAAACTGGCTCATGTATGTTATCTAATCAAATTCTTGAAAATTTGGAAGTAAAATTTCCAAGCGAGATGATAGTGGTTGGAAAAATAATAGAAACATTGGTCGGAATTAAGTCTGTATGTAGTGTATTTGGCTAGTGGTATATGATTGCTAATGCAATATCACAGAATTTGACTTGAATGCCTCTTAAACATCTGCAAAGATATAAATAAAAGGACAAACATACATGTATGCACATCATATTTATTCAACACTTGATTATGAATATACAGACTGCAGTATAAAAGCAAAGCAGTAAAAACACCCCAACATACAGAAAATTACACAAATTCATTTTGGAATTTGTCTAAATGATCAGGCACCAGTTTTACTTAACAAATTGCTGTATTCATATTGAACTTTTCGACAACTCTTTTGCATAACTTGGTTGGATTTGGTCATATAAATTTAGACTTCAACCGGATTGAAGGGAGGCCTAAATTAAAATTAAATGAAACATTTACTAGGTGCATCAGTTATAAACTTTATAAATATTTTGAATCCTTTTTACCATTTCTACATCTGTCAAAAATTTAAATATTGTCAAAACTAGCATAAGAAAATAATGTAAAATCTCTATATGAGGAGAAATGCTCAGAAATGTTGTGAAACAAGGGTGGAGCATAAGTTTTCATAAATGTAATTTTTTGAGCTTGAAGCAATCAAAACAAGATCATGAAAAGTTGCCACTTAAACATTGGATGAACACTAAAATTTTCTGCTGGTGGCAGGTGACCAATATATAATGATGAACTTAGTATTTGATGTAATAATTCCTATTAAAATTTACAAAATCTTTATAAAAGTGACTTAAAAGTTCACTAAACCTCCACTGTTGTTGTGTTGCAAAGTCATTTGTGTGTGGCATACATAAGCTTAATCTTGCCATGAATTCAATATAAAACTAAAACATACTGATCTTGCCATGAATTCAATATAAAACTAAAACATACTGATCTTGCCATGAATTCAATATAAAACTAAAACATACTGATCTTCAGCATCAGCTCAATGTCTACAGTTATCAGTCACTTTAGATAGACTCATGTAAAAATAAAGTATTAGTATTTTTAAAAGTTCACACTTCATAATCATATTTCTTATCACTTGTCCAAAAGAGTAAATCTACAATTCATGGATCTTCAATTCATTAAGGAGGGATGATGCTCAGTTACTAAACCTGATAATTAGTCCACTAAATAATGGAGAAATATCCCGGCTATAATTATTATTCCTCTACAGACAATAAGTGAAGAAAAAAGACATAATTCCAATAATTCCAAATGGGGGGGGGGGGTTTGCAGGAGGCCGAGTGGATTAAGGGGCTTGCCTTTACAGATGACTCGCACAAAATAAACTGTACCCCATTTATAACGACCATGTCCTGAAATATGTATTTAAACCCCCCAAAAACAAACAAAGGGCCAACTGTATTCTAATTAAAGTTTACAGATGTCATGAACATAATTTTAAGTTCAGTGTTCAAAACATTTTGAGATGCACACAGCTTGTCTCTCCCAGATTCAAAGGCAAATATTTCCTTAGCAAACGCTGAATACCAGTAATTGTTTTTACATGATGAATCCTACATGATTTATCGTATAAAGTATACTGGCAGGCATTTACACTGTGTAAACATTGTTTAATCATTATTATTATATGAAGAATCATACATGGTTCTTTCCTACAACACTGTATGACAAGCAGTTAGCAAACACTGTATATCCATTATTATTACATGAAGAATCATACACGGTCCTTTCCCTCAACATTGAATGGCAAACACTTAGCAAACATTGTATAATCAATATTACTACATGGTGAATCATACATGGCTTATCCCTAAACCACTGAAGGCAATCACTTAGCAAGACTATATGGTCTTAAACTATGTAACAGAAAAACAAGTTTAGTAAAATCAACAAATAATAAAGAATGAACATTTAAGAGGAACATACAGTATTCTGAATTAAATCCCAAATATTCCTAAATGCTCTATCCCAGGTCCACAAGTTTAGAATGTTCCGAATCTACCAAGAGCCCTGTATATCTGGATACACCAATGATATAAGTGAGATTTGATGAAGTTCTCAATAGTGTTTTAGTCCAAGAAGGCAATAAGCTCTTTACAATTCCAATGAATAACTTGAATAAACAATTCCTCTCAATTTTATCTTAACACAACAGTAAATAACTCTACAGACTGAACTTAAGATGGGAATCAAGACTTTATTTACAAAATCACACACACACACACACACACACACACATATACCCACTCGACCTATGCCACAATAACATTTTCTGAAATCTAATGAAAAATTTCATAATACATGTATTGTCAACAAGTTCGCTTTCAGAACAGACCAAACTCATAAACAGGTTTAGGCCTTTAAATCAATGTTCATTTAATATCTTAAAAAAATATGACAACATTCAGTTAGGCCAAACTTTACCCTCTAACACAGACAAAGGTCAAGCACACAATATAAATTAAATATACATAACATACTGTATAATCATTATTACATGAAGAAGCACACCTAACAAATCTTGAATACTTGTTATTATAACATGATGAATCATATAAGGTTTATCCCTACAAAAATGGACACTTGTTTTTATTACAATGGTTCCTACATTGTTTGCTACTTCACTGGCAGATGTAAACACATAGTAAAACACCATATCGTTGTTAACACGTGATAAATCAAGCATATTTTGTTCCTTCTTAGGTGACTGTCAAACATTCACACATAGCACACCTTGTAAAGTTATTACTACACGATGAATCATACATAGTTTATCCATGTAAATTTCATTCACAAACATGGACACTTGTCACGCAATGTACAGTTGCTTTTATTACATGAGGACTCGTACACGTTTTGTCCCGTCGAAGTTCATCGTACCCTGTTTTAGTTTTACTTGATATGGTTTGTTCCTTGCAAATTCATTGGTAAAAATTTACACTTGGCAAACAATGTATAATTCTTATTATAACATGATAAATCACACATGGTTTCTCATTCATAAAATTACTGACAAATATGCTCACTGGTATTACATTATATGATTGTTATTACATCAAAAATCATACATGGTTTGTCCCTTCAAAGTTCAATGGTAAACATTTACACTTAGCAAACACTATATAATTATTATTATCCAAACACAAACTACAAGGTACATTTACCAAATGCCTACAAAAAATAATATAAAACTTTAATAGTAACTCGAAAAGTGCATGATTGAGTAGCGCTGACTTCTTAAAGTTTCATGCATCATACCAACCAAACGTGGTGTTATCATATAACAGCATCAAAATGAAAGATCGTGGTGCCTTCTTAGTCATGTTATTATGAAGAATATGACTACTATCAGTCATTACTAATATTAATGAAGTGAAGAGAATAGGACCAGTATTAAATCTGTGGTAAAATCATTATCCTGAAACACCCCAGTGACAAGAGGTTTCACAAGGGATCATCAAACATTACCAATCATTGATATTTTGGAAAAGAACTGGCTACTGTACGAAGACCAAGAATATAGAAACATTAACATGTCAAACCTAGAATAAATTCAAAATTCTGATGTCTGGTTGGTCTGTTATTTGAAGTCAACCCAATCAGATGTAAATAGTTTGAGAATCTGATTTTGTTTGAGAATCTGACTTTGAAAAAAAGAGAAAGGTTAGCGAAAATATCCAGGAATTGGAGAAAGTATCAAAATAAGATACTCGATAAATTAGAGACCAAATACACATATAGTTTGTTTAGGTTAAAATAAACTTTAATTAAAATTAAATGTGTGATATTTGTACAAAGAATCATATGCAAATAAATGGTAAATTTAATTATGGCTTTAATTTAATTATACCATAGCTTCTTGTTATCCTCCAATTTATCTTTATTTTAGATAAATAAAACACAGAATTAAAAACCACAAGTGATAAAATGATAATAAATGGACACAAAATATAATATATTCCTCAAATGATTTTGTGCAAGAATTAATAAATACAGGATAAATACATGCATATACATATTCATACATTAGGTTGAGTAAGGAAAGAAAATACAAATAAAAATAACAATTATTATATATACAGGTTCTAGCTACTCATGTCTGGTGTCCAGGGTCTACCACAATGATAGATCCAGATGATGATTGGTCTGAGTAGATAAATAGCTCACAAAACAGAATAATAAAAATCAACTCATAAAAGGTAAAACCAAGGATTATTAAAGCTGTGTTTCATACAAAACTGAATTTAAGGTTGACTGCCAGATTCTTTTCATTTCAGAGCAAAGACAATATGTGAATTTTACATTTTCACATGCTGAAACTGGAAAACCAAGATGTCTTCCATTTTGCAGATATTTCTAAAGATAAAAATGGAAAGCAAATCAAATACAGTATATCAATAAATTAGGTTACAAAACATAATTTTCAATTTTATTATTTGTAGCATTCACAAGCAAAAGAATCTGAATTCAATTATGCATGATGGGCATTAGTAAGTCAGTCAAATAATTCACAGACAGGTATAACATATATATCATAGGTGTCTAGTGAAACAATACACACATTGTGTGTCTGTGTGTGTGTGTGTGTGTGTGTGTGTGTGTGTGTGTGTGTGTGTGTGTGTGTAAATACATGATCCATTTTACTTTTCAATACAACATATAATACAACAGGAGTAGGAGTCATCGGTCCATTTCATCTTTCGTTTTAACCAAAATAGCAGGGCCTGCTCTATGTATACAAGTTATTTTCTAAGGCAAAGTGAGCATGATGTATGTACACCAATACCTAATTTGCGCATGGACCAAACAATAATAAATATTTAACTGAAATTTCAAAGGGAAAGTCATTTGTGTCGACTCGCAAGCAGGTGGCATACATATATACTAAAAACAATCAAACAGCTCCCAAGATCAACCTAAACTAAGGTTGCTTACAACTGTGAAACACACAATCACATTTGCTTCCCAGTTTAAACTACAATCAGGTCATATATATATATATATATATATATATATATATATACCGCTACATACAGAAAACAATTAAACAGATTGCCATGCTGACCTACACTGAGGTAACATGCAAATAGTCTGAAAACAAGCCAGGCTCTGCTACTCAATTTATCCTGAAATGCTACAACTGCCAATTGATATCTGCATTATCTTTTGTCTTCCCTACATTGTATTTTCGAAGGATTTCACACAACATAAAAATTCAGAAATAAAGGTATAAAATAGCAACATTATTGTTAACTAACATTATTTTGTGAAAGTGCAATGCAAGTATGACCCAAAGAAACAAAATGAAAACAAGGTTGATCCTGGGTGTTGAATGCAATACTTCATGCATTAGCATTGTAAGTAAATAACATTCGAGAAGCATTTTGAAAAACAATATGAAAATCTTCAAAAGTGTCATGATATCAAACATAAATAAACAAATGGTATGGCACATTGCATTGTAATAACAAGTTCATTTTATATTATAACCATTTCTAATATATATATATATATATATATATATATATATATATATATATATATATATATATCACACATACATTAAAAATAACATGTCTTTAAAGTGTTGGCATTAAGGAATTTTATATACCAATACTGTTGATATCTCAAATTGTGAACCACCCAAAGCACATTAATACGCATATATAAACGTTGTTTCAACAGTAGACAATGTCTCAACAGTAGGCTAGCGATTCTATACTCTCTGAATCAATGATAAATTTCCACTGATTAATCATGTAAGAAAATATTGAGAATAAACATTAATATAAACATGGTACGCAATTTCTCTCTCTCTCTCTCTCTCTCTCTCTCTCTCTGATAAGTAAGGGAGAAATATTGGGAAATCTGTGGAGTGAGAGACAAAAAGAATTTTGGACAAATTTAAACCCTTGAAACTGAACTTATACCATGTAACCTACAAAAGCTTGGGTCATCATATCAGTAAGTGTACACCTTCCATGGGATTTTAAAACAGTGCTACAATACCAATGATACAAATTTATAATAGCCTGTCGAGACTGTATCATTCATTTCTCAGTTAGCAGGCAGACACCAACTGTAACGTATTTAAAATGATTTATTTAAAAAGCGTAATAAAAACTAGTATTGTAAAGTTCACATAAATCATGCTCTTTTTAATAAATTGTCTAAGAAGCAAATCTGAAATTCATAGGTTTTCAATTCATTAAAGAAAACATGCTAGCTGCAGCAAGACATTTGGACTCCAACCCCTCGTGTTTTTTTTTTTTTTTTTAATGAAAATAAATACTTTCTTCAGGCTTATATGTATGTTAATATTCATGTTACAATATCAAACAACTCGCAAGTGAAGATAGAATGATTTCTGGGGCCTATAGTAGAAGGTTAAGGGTCCCACCCCACTCATCAGGAACAAATGCACATTAAATTTGTCCTAAATGGAAAAAAAACCTCAGTGCTGCAGTGTTTAGAACAATAGTTGTAATTATAACCTTGTGCACTTCATATGGACCAGATATGCAACTTAGATACTAACTTGAGAATGATGATATACCATGAAATCCCCCAAGCAAATGCAGTTATCATGCGGTGCAGTTATCACTCCATAAGAGAGGCAGAGACCTATACATGCAGTTATCACTCAACAGACAAGCAAACACCTATACATTCAGACTGATGGGTACAATTATTACCACACAGAGAGACAGAGAGCTATACATGCAGACTGATTGGGAGAAGTATTACTGCATATTTATTACTACACAGAGAGATAGCTAACTTTAAATGCAAACTGATTGGAGCAGTTATTATTACACAGAGAGAAAGAAACCTATACATTCAGACTGATGGGTACAGTTATTACTACACAGAGAGAAAGAAACCTATACATTCAGACTGATGGGTACAGTTATTACTACACAGAGAGAAAGAAAGCTATACATTCAGACTGATGGGTACAGTTATTACTACACAGAGAGAAAGAAACCTATACATTCAGACTGATGGGTACAGTTATTACTACACAGAGAGAAAGAAACCTATACATTTAGACTGATGGGTACAGTTATTACAACACAGAGAGAAAGAAACCTATACATTCAGACTGATGGGTACAGTTATTACTACACAAGGAGACTGAGATATATATGCAGACTGATCGGAACAGTTAGTACTGCACAGAGTGACAGAGACATACACATATAGACTGATGGGAACAGGTGTTACTACACAGAAAGACAAAAACCTACACATGCAGACTGGTTGGACCAGTTATTACTACACAGACAGGCAAAGACCTATACATGCATACCGCCGAGTACAGTTATTACTACACAGACAGACAAAGACCTATACATGCATACCGCTGAGTACAGTTATTACTACACAGACAGGCAAAGACCTATACATGCATACCGCCGAGTACAGTTATTACTACACAGACAGACAAAGACCTATACATGCATACCGCTGAGTACAGTTATTACTACACAGACAGGCAAAGACCTATACATGCATACCGCTGAGTACAGTTATTACTACACAGACAGGCAAAGACCTATACATGCATACCACTGAGTACAGTTATTACTACACAGACAGGCAAAGACCTATACATGCATACCACTGAGTACAGTTATTACTACAAAGAGAGACAGAGACCGACATATGCAGATTGATGGGAACAGCTATTACTACACAGAGACAGAGACCGACATATGCAGACTGATGGGAACATTTATTACTATGCTTAGAGAGGAAGAGACCTATTGATAACTATCGGTTTTATAATATATCTGGCAAAAACAATTAATTTGCCTTAATCTGCAACACGTCACGGTGTAAGCTATGTGACTCACTTATTTCATGACAGTATGATGCTGGATTTTAGTCCATTCACTGAAGGGTTAAATTTTAGCCTTTATAGTGAAAAAAAAAAGTCAATATGATTGAAATAATTAATATAAAGTGCATTGGCAATTGGTTTCCTTCTATTCAACCATGTTTTGAGAAAAGAACACCACATTCCAGATTAAACATTTTAAATGTTCTATTGTTATGTTTATTTTGAAACATCTATTCATATTCCGTTATTCATGGAATAGTGTGGAAGACACGAGACGTACATGATTATATTTCCAAATAAAGAAATGATCTATTTTTTTTAAGTGAAGTCATAATTACTGAAATACTTAAAAATTTTGTTGGATAAATTTATATTATGTATTGGTGGAGAAGAACACAATATCATCAAATATCAACTAGCAAATCTACACTGATAATCTCCAAGTAAAATTAATATCCTCCAAGACTTAAGGAGCAGTATTTTTGTTTGAAGCAAGAAAGCATGTACCATCTCTATATGGCATCTGGAATGATATCATTGCAATTATGATGTCATCTTCATTATAACTTTGTGATTGAGTTCCTCTATCACAGTTATAATGCCATCTTCACAATAGCACTGTGACAGAGTTCCTCCATCACAATTATAATGCCTTCATCATGACACCACTGTGATGGTGTTCCTGCATCAGAATTCTAATGTCATCTACATGACACCACTATGACGGAGTCCCTCCATCACAAAACCTGAAAATATGATGCCAATACTTCAAAATCTGACCAGATCATTTACTTTTAACTTTGATTACTTATTTACAATGTCATGACTCTGAGTTTAGTATATTTTTATATTAAGATATGAATGCAAATAGTTTGCTTGGTGTTTTATGTCTCAGCAACACACAAGTACAAAAATTTATTTAGCCAGTGTCACATACAGTACATTGCTCAATTAAAGATGCAGTTGTGGGATATAAACTCACAACATTTTGTTCACAAATCTGCCACTAAGCTACCACATTTCCTGCATCCATCAGTCACCTCTTGTGATATGAAGATGGCAAATTAGACATGTCATCCCACCCTGCAGTCATCGGATTTACTGAGAGAGATCAGCAAAACAATGTGCCCTGTTCTGTCACTGCAGTGGGAGCATGCAAAACTTAATTAAATAATATAGTTAAAATTACTGTATAAACACTTGATGGACAAGAGACTGATAACATAAAAATCTACTATAGGGAGGGGAAAGCAACCTTCACATTTGCAGTTGTTGGATTTGAAGCTGATTTTGTATTCCCCCAACTTATTTAGTTTAATTTTTTTCTATTGCTGGGGTCCTGTAGCCACGCCTTAGCCACAGAAATTCATTTGGTAGAGTCCAGTAATGGAATCATAATCCAAGGATTAGAATTTTTTTGTGTTTCTGCAAAAGGCATTTAGCTATTTCATAACGATGACCTAGCCAATAATGGGCTAAAATGCTATTGACTTCCCAACCGCAGCAAAAATAAAATCAGATATAGAATGTAAGCTACTTAAAATTCCGTACTATCCAAGTAGTGATGTTATTCTTTGGGCATTATTTGTATAGGTTTGTGGTAAACAGTTTAATAAAAACAATCTTTCATGTAATTTGTATCGCTTTGTGTTAAAATGTTGATAAAAAATGTTGTTATTGTTATTTGTTTAGCTTTTTTGTCATCGCATGAGAACTTACTGTATTGCTCTTGAAGGAATTCATAGATCTTTTATTCATCTTATCTAATTCTGGGTGACAGCCCCCTCTTTTTTTATTATAAAGTCATACATGTATTTTGCTATAGATACCTTTCGATAACATGATATTTTTTAGATAATATATTTTCAACGTAACAAGATGATGAATAGAACTGATCTGTATCCTTCAGATGATATATTAGTTTTCAAACCGATTCCAATTATCCCAACAATATTATATGATGAAGAAGATTTTGCAATGGTAGTCTGTGTCCCTCCTGAATCAGGAACACTATTATTTTGTATCCCTCCTAAACCAGCCGACACACAACATACGATTATCTCTATAGTTATTCCAAATGCTTCAGATGCATCATTACACATGCGATCCCAACTAGCTGTCTTCCAAATGCTTTATTACTTTCTCTGCTGATTTCAATGATACCTCATTTCCCTCACCAAACCTCAAGGAATATTTTTTGCTCGTGAGACTCCCTCTTTAAGCAGCAGTTCACACACATCATTTTTCTGTATTCTATAAACATTCTCTAATGCTTTAAATGAATCATCGCACTTGGGATCCCAATTGTTATTGTCTTTCAAATGTTGAATTGCTTTCTTAACAGACTCCAATGATACACTGAATACCACATCGGAGAGATTCTTCATTGTTAATGAGACGCCCTCCTGAACCAGAAGATCACATACATCATACTGTTCATGCCTAAAAACATTTGCTAATGCTTTAGATGCATCACCACACTTTGGATCCCAATTGTCATTGTCTTTTAAATGTTTCACTGCCTTTTTGACATTCTCCAGTGATGCCATTATTACATGAGGAATATGCTTCATCGTTAATAAGACCCCCTCCTGAAACAGCAGATCACACGTATCATATTTTTGATGCTTATAAGCATTTACTAATGATTGAGAAGCATAATCACACTTGGGATCCCATTTAGCAATATCTTTCAAATGTTGCACCGCTGTTTTTACGTAATTAACGGAAGCCGATATAATGTAAGGAATATACTTCATTGTTAATGAGACCCCCTCCTGAAACAGTAGATCACACAAATCATATTTTTCATGACGATAAGCATGTGCTAATGCTTTAGACGCATCATCACACTTGGGATCCCAATTGTCAGTGCTTTTCAAATGTTGTATTGCTTTCTTAACAGACTCCAATGATACACTGTATACCATACAAAACAGATTTCTCATTGTTAATGAGACTCCTTCCTGAACCAGCAGATCACACACATCATAGTTATGTTGACCATAAGCAGTCTCTAATGCTTTGGAAGCATAATCACACTTGGGATCCCAATTATTAACATCTTTCAAATGATCTACTGCCATTTTCACATAATCAAGTGATGCCAATATCACATAAGAAATATGTTTCATTGTTAATGAGACTCCTTCCTGAACCAGCAGATTGCACACATCATACTTGTGTTGACTATATGCGGTTTCTAATGCTTTAGAAGCATAATCACACTTGGGATCCCAGTTATCAGTGTCTTTCAAATGCTTCACTGCAATTTTCACATCATCCAGTGATACTGAGATCAAATCAGGAATATCCTTCATTGTTAAGACCCCCTCCTGAACCAGCAGATTACACACATCATACTTTTGACGACTATAAGCATTCTTAAATGCATTAGATGCGTCGTCACACTTGGGATCCCAATTGTCAGTGTCTTTCAAATGTTGTATTGCTTTCTTAACTGTTTCCAATGATGCCTGCAGTCCCTCCACCACACCAGGAAGATTATTCATTCTTATTGAGATGCCCTCTTTTACAAGAAGATCACACACACTATACTTCTGTTGACTATAAATATACATTTCTTTTTTATAAGGTGTCTTCTTATTAATCTGATGAGTCCACAAATCTTCACAATAAGTATAAGCATTTTCCAATGCTTTTGATGCATCATCACACTTGGGATCCCAACAGTCAGTGTCTTTCAGATATTGTATTGCTTTCTTAACAGACTCCAGTGATACACTGGATACCAAATCAGGAAGATTTTTCATTGTTAATGAGATGCCTTCCTGAACCAGCAGATCACACACATCATACTTCTGTATTATATAAGCCTTCTTTAATGCTTTTGATGCATCATCACATTTGGGATCCCAATTGTTTGTGTCTTTCAAATGTTGTATTGCTTTCTTAACAGACTCCAGAGATACATTGTATACCACATCATGAAGATTCTTCATTTTTAATGAGACCCCCTCCTGAAACAGCAGATCACACACATCATATTTCTGTGTTATATAAGCATTCGTGAATGCTTCACATGCATCATCACAATGGGGATCCCAGGTACCAGTGGCTTTCAAATTTTGTATCACTTGGGCAACAGCATGCTGTGAACTATAGCTTGACACATAAATGATTATGTCCACTGATACTTCTACTTCATTCTTCAGAAGATAATCTGTCATATCAAACTTCTCATTACAGTAAGTTATGTACAGTGCTGTTAAAAATGGAATTTCAGCTGCATCTGAACACTTTTCTGGAGGAAAGTGAGATAACGGTGTCCTACACTGCTGCTGATGTGGATTCCAGTTATTATGACCTTTCAGATGTTCCACGACCTTCATCAAAACATTGATATCTCCATCTTTTACAGCATCTACTACATGCCAGCTGTCCAGTTTAATGGATTCTTTCAATAAAAGCTTGATCAAGCTCTGTTTTCCTGCTATATAGGCTCTACATAATGCATCTTTTGCCTCCTTACATCCTGCATTGAAAACCTGGCTCCTTTTTAAGGTCTCTAGGATGGTCTGAACTCTATTGAGGTCACCATGCCTGGCTGCATTACAGAGGCTTACATGTGTATATGTGGCATTCATACTTACTAGTTCATCTGCAATCTGAAAATGGTGGTAGTATAGAGATAATTCCAGTAGCGTCTGCTTCTCTTGACACTGCCAACAGCCAGAGCTGTAATTCTTATGTTCACATGCTAAGAATTCCAAGAACTGACTATATACTAATCTCACTACATCTTCATCACTTTGTAATATATACTGCATAAATGTGATGCAGTCTCCTCCTGACAAAGTGTAGTCAAATACTGAACATGGTTTAGCCATGAAAAAATCAATGATGCTATTACATTTGTGCACCACAACTTTCAGTTTCATCACAAATTCAGGTTGTTTGAGAGCTGAATGTTTTACAACACTCCTTATAAGTCCTTTCTCTACAATATCACGAACCATCCTCTCAGCCAGAAGTCCATACACAGACACAGGTATAAACACATTCTGAGAATCAGTATCCTTTTCTTCTGCAGTGTAGGTCCTCTGATATAAATATTCTGAGTCGCCATGTTTCACCACCATCTCCAAACAACGGTCGCCAAGGACTTGACCTACAGCTTCACAGACTGTAGCATGAGTGAAGCAGATGCAGGGTTTTGCAACTTCAAACCCCAATCCGAAATTATATGACATGGACTTCACAACGTACAACTCCAAAAACCTGTTATAAGCATCCCTCAGTAGTATAAATGATGCCGCTTTTTCCGAAATGTGCAGACAGGCAGCCAGCTCAATCAGTATATGTTTGCTACGCTCTGGCATGGTTTCAGATGATAAATATTCCTCCAATATCTTATCATTACAAAACAGAAAAGCCAGAGACAGGAATCTTGTATCGTCTAACTTAGAGATATTTGCAACAAAGAATTTTTCTGGAGATTTGAAAAACTCTGGCCCTTTATCAAGTAACTTACTATCCCCTGCAAATAGTGAACAGCAATGTGGAAAACCAATCAACCCTCTAAAGTTAATTATGCATTTTTCTTTTTCATCTTCTTTCATGATTTTGTTATATCGAAGAAGTTCTCTGTTTAAAATGTTCATCTTCTCTGAATGATTAAGTTGTTCTGAGGACAGAGTCAGTGACAAATCATCTGAAAAAAGTTTTAGTGATCCTATTTTGGAGTAAGCCTTTGACATTATGTCAGCCCTTGTTGTAATAATTATCCGTAACTTTCCTGCATCAGCATGGTCCTGTATGGTAGGTAGATGTACCATCCACTCCTGCAAATGGCCACTGTCAAGGTCATATTTTCCGAATATATCCTCCAGTATGATAATGTCTACCCAATCTGTGTCCACTTTCTCCCAATGCCTTGGACTTAAAAGCATCACACGTCTATCTCTATACATTTCATTATCTATCAGGTGAAGGGCCGTAGTTGTCTTTCCTTCTCCTGGGTTCCCTTTGATAACAACTGATCTTTTCCCTTCAAGCAGTTTCCTAGCTTGTTCTGCCTGTGTTGTTTGAATGTATTCTAAACTTCTAAGTGTATCAAGCTTGTCCTCTGTTTGATCTAGTAGAAAATAACAAAAATATTCAATGAGAACACAATAAAATCCACGTCACAACGGAACTTGCTTCGACAAAAAAGCCAAACAAGGGTACTTCTATAGCAGATCTCTATATTTCAAAATATATTCTACACCACACCACAACTCTGATCCCTTCTTCCATGTTATGACACAAGTGATTTAACAGAAAGTCTATTATAGGCATATTCAAACCCGCTCTAATACCCAACATAATACATTCCACATAATATTATCTTCCAAGTAAGTCTCCACTCTAAGATAAACACATTCCCCAACATAAATCATTTCATAAATATTTAACCTCCATATAACAGTAACTGTTATATCAATTTTATCAATTTTATCCAAAGGTGGCTGTCTTACACAGATCACTATATAATGTCTTCCTTCCATAAATGCATGTAGAAACCTGGTCAAACAGTATTCAGAAAATGTCAGTGTAATGACTTTTTTTAGTATACTACCTGGTGAAGGGGCCTAAAATTACAGATGGTCAGCACATAGGTAGGCAACCTGCTGTATGTGTTATATTTTGTTAATGTCTACCCAACATTTTTGAAGGAATGGTAGTGATAGATAGATGGATGAACATGAAGTATTATCTGTTATGCTAAATAATATATTTATGTGCAATACATATTGTATAAATGATACATATAATAATGGGCTGTTTTTTAGTGAAAGCACCATGTCGATATGACCATCCAATCAAAAGAATTAATGATAACAATATATTAAGATGGCTGCTGCGGTGGCCAGATTGGATGTCAGATCAGTATCATTTCCAATTAGTACCCACAAGACATCGTAAAAGGTCTTTTACTGAAAACCTCTTGTTAATATGGCCAACCATATAGTAGGAGTAGTGATAACAAGCTTATTAAGATGGCCACCACATTGGACGTCAGGTCGGTGTCACTTTCAGCTAGGAAAAACTGGATTTGATAAGAGGTCATTTAGTAAACCTATATGTTGTTATGATCATCTGTCCAGGATGTGTAGCGACAACAAGATGTTCGAGACGGCTGCTCTTGCTGCCATATTGGATGTCCAAGCACTATCATTTACATCTTGAACCAGCTAGAGATGGGATGAATGTGTGCATAAAGTTACCAGGGAATCCTAAAAGTATTTTAGAAGCAGTAGCCATAACAAGCTTGTGCGGACGGACATCAGACAACATATGATGGACGATGGATGAGAGACAACAGACCATTCCAAATAAGCTCTTCTGGTCTAAAGAAAGGAAAATTTTCATTGCAACAACGAACCTTTCTATAATATCAATGCTACAGGTTACTCGCCATATAGAGAGATTCATGTATATGTAGTCACCAAACAAGTTTTCGAGGAATGAATCTAAACACAATGTTGTTTTAATGTGAGGACGCGTCTTTGGAGATATGGCTAATTGATTTAGTAAGGTATATTTGTTTATATGGTAATAGTTCCTAAATCTAGCAGCAAATATAATGATTATTTATTCAGCTAAGATTTATTCACCTAGGATATTGTTCATATAAGTACTTTAATGCTTTTGATGAAACCTCATTGCGAGTGATGGTATAAACAATGGTATTTGTTTTGAAAATACTTATTTCTGCAAACAAATAATATGGTAGTCAATTTAATGAGTAATGCCTTTTTATGACTCTTCAGCACAATAGTGATCATATCGTGCCAATCATAAATTTCGAAAAACGATCTGGAATGTTTGTGGACGTTTTTGCAAGGTGTGCAGCAACCACTGATTTGTTAGAAAGTTTATGACAACAAGAGACAGCATGGTCGTAAATATGAAAAAAGAGTAAGAAATAACTGGAAGTGCTGGTGAAATGCTGGGAAATGCAAATGAATGGCTGAATCATGACTAAGAAGATCATTTAATGTTCGGCACTTTCGGCACTGAGAAGTGAGAAAGTGTACAGGGTATATCATTACGATTCGTTGATGGGTGTGAAAATAACCATTTGACCCGTGAATCATGCTGGTAATGGTGCTCCTTGACTCAGCAGACATCGGTGAGTATACTCCAAGTGATACCATCAAACTGTATGTTCATAATGTCATAGACAAGGCCTTTGGACCTCGATCTGATGATGAATCAGATACAGAAAATTAATATTAACTTTCAGTTTTTGATGTGTCTTGTTTGTGAATACAGTTGTTATTGTTTTGAGTTGCTGTTAATGAATAATACAAGTTGCATTAGAAACTGAACTGACTTTATTAGAAGGCAAGGTGGTCATATATAACCAACTGCAATTTCAGCTATTACCTAGGGTGATGAGTTTAGCCATTTGACGAAAGCCTATTGTGCTAATCGGCATAGGTCAAATTCCCAAAGTGGAACAACTCAGCTGTTTTCAGTTATAGGTAAACCAAGGAGACGCGTGTTGAAGAACAAAATTTATTATACATAAATGCCATGGATAAGAATGTTTAAGCAATCTGTATTAATGATCATTGGCAAGTTTGAGAACAGCGGCAAAGTTTCTTTGAAGTCCGATTTTACTTTATATATACAACGCAAGGCATGATTATTCATTCGTCAGAATAGTATTCAAGAGTGATGAATTTTTTTAAGGCAACATGTCTAAACACAATAGCTGTGATTGGGAAAGCGATCAGATATCAGCGAAGAATGGATATCCCTGCAAAACAAAATTTCAGAACTCCTGGTTAACGGAGTTTTACTTTTTGAAGCACATCGGCAACAGGAAGAAACAAATTCTTTCCACATACAGCAAACAAATAAAAAAAATCGTTCTGGAATATACGATGTCCGACAAAAAAGCAGCACCATCCGTATGTAATTGGGACAAGCTGGAAGATATTAAAAAAAAACTGAATTGAACATTCAGATTCTTTCTCTTATTGTTGTTATCTTAATCTTATTCAACTGCCAATTGTTAATTGGTCTATGCCTTTCAGGACAGTTTTAGCCACGAAATAAATAATTGGAAAAACAATAATAAGCGCATGCTCATGCTTGCACAGTTAATTTGTGTTGATAAAGAATTAACACGCGTCCTGGACAGATGCGTCTGTTACTGCTATATTCCCTGTAAGGCCACCATTAAACTTGCATATACTATGTCCCATGCCCGCTTCTCCCATTTTTTCTACACAGACAAGCATTTCATTAGATAACATTCTGACAATGCTAACACTGTGGTCGTCAAGAACTCGGTTCTGACAAGGATTGGTCAGAGAATCCAGCAATGAAATTTTATGTACAGTATCATCCAGTCTCTAATAAGTGCAAATATGAACCCAAATGACACTTGCCTAGTGAACTATTCAAAGCAGCAAAGACTGCATCTAATTAAGTCTGTTTGTGCAAATTACTTATGTGTATGTTTTCATTTAATGTCAGGAATACAGCAGGTATGACTGTGACAGCATGATTTTTAAGATGGCCATGATAGAAGCCATTTTTGTCACAAATTCAGCACGATTTTCATTTAGTCTTATTACAGCAGATATCATGTATAAAAGTGCTTTCATGAAAATCTTCCATTATTATGCTATGCCCATCTATTTAGGAACATTAAGTCAGTAACAATAAGTTTTTCAAGATAGCTGATGTGGGGAAGAAAGTCTTAATGATCTGGTGATTATAAACGAAGCTTAAAAGAGCTAATTCCCCATGGAGTCCTTGTTGATTGAAGTCAACACATCACATTATTTCAAATATTATTGAGATCAGAGACCAACGAGCTTTATAAAACGTATGTATGTATGTATGTATGTATGTATGTATGTATGTATGTATGTAGGCTCACTTTTAAGCCGTCGCAGGCCATCGTTCTCTGGTCTTCTCTTTGTTGGGGCTTCTGAAATAAAAAAGATACACAATATTTTTTAATTAACTTCGTTTCGCTTAAATGCCGGTACGATATTTTTGATCAACAATATTATGTAGAATTCTTTTCTAGTTTTCTCTTAACAATTTATCAAGGATGAATTTCCTGCCATTTTTCTCATTTAAAAAGTTTGAAAAGTAATAGCATGAGTATAGAAATGGACAAGTAACTCGACACCCATAGTCCATTAATATTTTTCAAAATTACTATACCTTTGTTGTAAGGTCAACAAATTCTGAAAATCTTAGAAAATGATGCAAATAATCTACAGAATGTCTCGGTTTAGAGGCAATATACCTTGCATGTACCCTTTAACAGACATCAGCTCAAAGAAATTTTCCCATTTACATATAAGAATACATATGTGCCAACAGTTAAAAAATTGAAAAAGTATTAGTTTTAAAGACCTACTATTGTATACAAGTAACACATATAACAACTTCTTCTCCAAAAGATTGCATTTCAAATCCTAGACAGAAATATCATCATAAAGGTTGTGAAAGTGAATAATAATAATAATAATAATAATAATAATAATAATAATAATAAGTAGTAGTAGTAGTAGTAGTAGTAGTAGTAGTAGTAGTATTTGAGAGATACTAGTAGGTGATAAGGAACATGGAAGTAATAGAGCAAATGTTACAAATACAGTAAAATGTTCAAGTTACTAACCATTTGCTGCAGCAAACACTATATACTGTTAGAATCAGCTGTGATTATCCATATTTTATTATGCACCTTATTTGTTAATCCCAACTTTAAGTTTCAAATGCACTGAACTTATTCCAGAACCAAATATTTCATGTTGATTTCACAGAATTCATCAACAGTTCACAAATTATATTCCAGATTGATAGAGTTTCCTCATTTAGTTTCTTTTTGCTGGAAATATTTTCCTTGAAATTGATCCTTTTAAATAGAAAACATGCTAAATCACATGGAAAATGCAAAAGTTAACAGAACAAAAACGGCGTGTATCAATAGTATCGGTTCATAGATTTTGCATTGACAGTGACAATATGAAAATGGTATACATATTAGTTTATAACCTACTATATGTATACAACATATCCATATGTAGGCTTCAGAATACATCTGAAATTTTGGCAATAATTTTCAATCAACCAATCACCATTATTTTCTCATATTCCATTACATAAGACTGGTTCCATTCTTCACATAATAATTATTTGTAAGGAAGTGTTGATCTGTTAAATAGGTAATTCCACCACATATAGACTGGTTTTATATTTTACAAAATATGGAAACATCAATTATCTTAAATATGCTGTTTAATATTCCACTATATATAATCTGTTTCAATAGCTCACGTAATAATTAGCTATATGGAATTGTTGATCGTTTAAATAGGATAATTCAAAATAAGACTGGTTCTATATCTCACATAATAATTACTTTCATGGAAACACTGATTATCTTGAGAAAGGTATTTAATATTCTACAATGTATGGATTCATTCTATAGTACACATATCCATTAGTTGTATGGAAATTTTGATTTTTTCTTAACTTGGGTAATCCAACCACCTTAGACTAGATCTGTAACTCACATATTAATGAGCTATATGGAAACGCTATCTTAAAATGGGTATTTACTATTCCGCCACACACAAGTTGGTTTTATAGCTGACATAAGAAATAATTGTATGGAAATGCTGATTATTTTCCACCTTCTGGCTCTACAGATCACGTAATAATTAGCTGTATGGAAATATTGGTTCTCATAAAGAGGTAACTGCATGTCATTATGGGATGTTTCCATAGCTCACAGAATAATTAGTTCTAAGGAAACAAGTAGAACACAAGACTGTAACAGGTCATTGTTCTGTCAAATCTTAATGAGCAGCAGATTGCTCTTACGACAATTCAAGTTCAAAATTAAAATGTTAAACAAAATTGCAATATTTGACAAAATTGTTGTATTGGAATGAAGAAATTACAAATTTATCTTATAAATAATCCTTATAAATTTAATTTTTCTACCTCAACTGGGTGTTATCCATGTTAAGAATGTTTAGGTCAATTTACATCACAACGGTCTTTTGTATGACTCCTAGCGTTTAGTATTTTTATCATGCATCATAAGGATGGTGGTCAGATGGGCAATCTTAGCACTTTTATCATGCATCCTATAGCTTAGTACTTTTATCATGCATCCTATGGCTTAGTACTTTTATCATGCATCCTATAGCTTAGTACTTTTATCATGCATCCTATAGCTTAGTACTTTTATCATGCATCCTATGGCTTAGTGCCTTTATCATGCATCCTATGGCTTAGTGCTTTTATCATGCATCCTATGGCTTAGTACTTTCATCATGCATCCTATGGCTTAGCACTTTTATCATGCACTCTATGGCTTAGTACTCTTATCATGCATCCTATGGCTTAGTACTCTTATCATACATCCTATGGCTTAGTGCTTTTATCATGCATCCTATGGCTTAGTACTTTCATCATGCATCTTATGGCTTAGTACTTTCATCATGCATCCTATAGCTTAGTACTTTCATCATGCATCCTATGGCTTAGTACTCTTATCATGCATACTATGGCTTAGTACTTTCATCATGCATCCTATGGCTTAGTACTTTTATTATGCATTCTATGGCTTAGTACTTTTATCATGCATCCTATAGCTTAGTACTTTAATCATGCATCCTATGGCTTCGTACTTTTATCATGCATCCTATGGCTTAGCATTTTTATCATGCATCCTATGGCTTAGTACTCTTATCATGCATACTATGGCTTAGTACTTTCATCATACATCCTATGGCTTAGTATTTTTATCATGCATTCTATGGCTTAGTACTTTAATCATGCATCCTATAGCTTAGTATTTTTATCATGCATCCTATGGCTTAGTACTCTTATCATGCATACTATGGCTTAGTACTTTCATCATGCATCCTATGGCTTAGTACTTTCATCATGCATCCTATGGCTTAGTATTTTTATCATGCATTCTATGGCTTAGTACTTTTATCATGCATCCTATAGCTTAGTACTTTTATCATGCATCCTATGGCTTAGTACTTTTATCATGCATCCTATGGCTTAGTACTTTCATCATGCATCCTATAGCTTAGTACTTTCATCATGCATCCTATGGCTTAGTATTTTTATCATGCATCCTATGGCTTAGTACTCTTATCATGCATACTATGGCTTAGTACTTTCATCATGCATCCTATGGCTTAGTACTTTCATCATGCATCCTATAGCTTAGTATTTTTATCATGCATTCTATGGCTTAGTACTTTTATCATGCATCCTATAGCTTAGTACTTTTATCATGCATCCTATGGCTTAGTATTTTTATCATGCATCCTATGGCTTAGTACTTTTATCATGCATCCTATGGCTTAGTACTTTTATCATGCATCCTATGGCTTAGTACTTTCATCATGCATCCTATGGCTTAGTACTTTCATCATGCATTCTATGGCTTAGTACTTTAATCATGCATCCTATAGCTTAGTACTTTTATCATGCATCCTATGGCTTAGTATTTTTATCATGCATCCTATGGCTTAGTACTTTTATCATGCATCCTATGGCTTAGTACTTTCATCATGCATCCTATGGCTTAGTACTTTCATCATGCATCCTATGGCTTAGTACTTTCATCATGCATCCTATGGCTTAGTGCCTTTATCATGCATGCTATGGCTTAGTACTTTTATCATGCATCATATAGTTTAGCGCTTTTTGAGAATAATTGTTATTAACTAGTTATATTGCATGCTGTTATGGAAATGATTCATTCTGACTAGTGCTTGACTTATATTGGACTTATTGGCCATTTATATCTTACTTATACTTTGCACATCTAATGAAGAAAGTGAACTGTTAGTCTGCGAAGGACCATATAAGTGAAAGCAATATTTATCTATGCCTTCCCTATATTTCATTTATAAGTGACATTATAGAGTATAAATGACCTGTAACTGTTCATTTTCATATTATAAGTTATTCAGAAAACTAAGTCTTAAGCCCAATGTTTAGCGAAAAATACAGCTTATGATTGACCTATACATATTGAGTTGAGTCACTTATAGACCTTTACAAGTATCAAATGTAAGTGACCTATAGGTTGTGTACAGTATAGGTTTATTCCATAAGGGTAGTACTTTTACCATGCATCTTAAGTATCATGTTACTTGACTGTAATAGTGTCAATGAAACCAGATAAATGCAAAGATTAACACAGCTTACTGGAGCATGGAATATAATACAAGTTACAGTGATTTAATTTTTACTGTAGACTAGTTTTTCATGTGAAACATATTTATTACCATATAAAGGTATATGGCTGTGCAGGTCTTAAAGTCTGAAAAACTAAGAGTTCAACTGTTCATCTTAGAGATCTAGTTTATAGGATATACATATATATATATATATATATATATATATATATATATATATATATATATATATATATATATATATATATATATATATATATATATATGTGTGTGTGTGTGTGTGTGTGTATGTGTGTGTGTGTGTGAGGTTTTTTTTCATTCTGTGTGCTAAATTGTCTGAGAAATAGCACAAACAAAATCAATGCAGGTGGCTGGGATGTACAATATTATTAATGGTGAAATAAAATATTTTTACAGTCCTTCATGATGAATTGATATATCAAGTAACATACAGTAATTCCTTGGGCGATAGTACTTTTAAAATCTAAACTAAATGCAAACCCCAAATATGAGCAACTGCACTTAATGCAAGGTAAATACAAGTGAATGAATCATGAATTATAGATCAGAGTGACCTACTTTTACCAATGGCTTTAGCACTCCTCATGAAACACATAAATGTAGAGTGATGTGACTCTACAAGCAAAATGGTCTGGAATACTGACTTAAATGTAACCGTACCCTAAAGACTGGCATTAGACAGATAGATGGATGAATGTCATTAGACAAACATGTGGCTGGTTGGTCAGATGGGCAATAATCAAGGCATTAGATGGATGAATGGCATTAGACAAACATATGGATGTGTGGTCAGATGGGCAATCATCAAGGCATTAGATGAATGAATGGCATGAGACAAACATATGGATGAGTGATCAATGGGCAATCATCAAGGCATTAGATGGATGAATGACATTAGACAAACATATGGATAGGTGGTCAGATGGGCAGTCATCAAGGCATTAGATGAATGAATGGCATTAGACAAACATATGGATGTGTGGTCAAATGGGCAATCATCAAGGCATTAGATGGATGAATGACATTAGACAAACATATGGATGTGTGGTCAGATGGGCAATCATCAAGGCATTAGATGAATGAATGGCATGAGACAAACATATGGATGTGTGGTCAAATGGGCAATCATCAAGGCATTAGATGGATGAATGACATTAGACAAACATATGGATGCGTGGTCAGATGGGCAATCATCAAGGCATTAGATGAATGAATGGCATAAGACAAACATATGGATGAGTGGTCAAATGTGCAATCATCAAGGCATTAGATGGATGAATGGCATTAGACAAACATATTGATAGGTGGTCAGATGGGCAATCAAGGCATTAGATGAATGAATGGCATTAGACAAACATATGGATGTGTGGTCAGATGGGCAAACATCAAGGCATTGGATGGATGAATGGCATTAGACAAACACATGCATGGGTGGTCAGATGGGCAATCATCAAGGCATTAGATGAATGAATGGCATTAGACAAACATATGGATGGGTTGTCAAATGTGCAATCATCAAGGCATTAGATGGATGAATGGCATTAGATAAACATATGGATGGGTGGTCAGATGGGCAATCAAGGTATTAGATGAATGAATGGCATTAGACAAACATATGAATGTGTGGTAAGATGGGCAAACATCAAGGCATTAGATGGATGAATGGCATTAGACAAACACATGGATGGGTGGTCAGATGGGCAATCATCAAGGCATTAGTTGGATGAATGGCATTAGACAAACATATGGATGGGTGGTTAGATGGGCAATCATCAAGGCATAAGATGAATCGATAGTCAGATGAACAGCCATCATTAATCCATTATCCAGAATTACTTTGTAATCGGGAACAATATATTTTGATAAATATCTCTTAATCGTAGTATTGTGATATATATTAAATAAGCCACCCACATTATCAGCGTCTTAACAGATATCCTATCACAAAGATTCTTGAAAATTTACTGGTTTAGAAATTAGGTAAACTAATTAAAGTATAATAATGCATCACAAGGCATTTACAATAAACTTTAGGCCATTTACCTAACCATAAAACTACTTACGCTTGCGTAAGTATATATATATATATATATATATATATATATATATATATATATATATATATATATATATATATATATATATATATTAACAGGGGTCACGCTACCAGGCGAAGTGGGCGACTTAGTCGCCTGAAAAATGTAAACATCGCCTTCTTTTGTTAGGAAAGCGAAAACGACTTCGACCTCTGATGTTTCAGACGTAAAATGACTGCCTGTAGCTTATTACTTTTGAAATACCCCCTCGCTGTAGCCAGAAATTGAGGCAGTGTTGTAACCCAAGGCGAAATGTATTTATGCGGTGTTGATACCAATCAGCCTATGCCGACAAACTCTTGCACATTCACAGGCGTGTTTTAATAGCTACCTGACCATTAACCCTTTCCGGAGCAAGATGTCACTGCTTGATTTCATGAAGTTGGGCCTACTGTATGATGAAAACATACCCAATTCTGCTTCGAAATTTAAACATCAATATGTAAATAGTAATTTGTTTTTAAAAAATATAATCGGCGAAGAGCAT